>JASAND010018315.1:0-85062 GCA_030248195.1 Trissonchulus latispiculum
TGCAAACCATACCTGAACGGGAGGTCAAATTTCACTGGCCCTTGTGGAAGCAAATTTGGATACCCCTTGTGAGAGCGATTTTTCTTAGGGGTACTTTTGAAAGCGATTTTTAAGTTATTTTTGCCTATTTTTAGCAAAAAACAGCAATTTTCAAGCTAAAATACACTTTTCGGACGTTTTTTAGCTAAAAATAGTAATTTTAAGTGAAAAAGTCCGGCGAAGCCGGAAAATTTTTGGAAAGTTTAGTCGTAAAACCCATTTTTTGGGCAATTTTCTGACCCCTTGTTGGCAATTTTCTTACCCCTTGTGGGAGCAATTTCGCGACCCCTTGTGGGCGACTTCGCCGAGGGGGGGGGGGAATTCACCCCCCCCCCTTTCCCCCCTTGTCCACCTGTGGTGTAAACGTGGCTAAAGGCCAGCTATCCAGGCGTTCATACTGCATGCTTGAGTGATGCACTGACCTAACCTTGCAGGACTGCCCAGTATAAATTTAACTCGTTTTGTCTTGCACAGACAGCATTTTAGATTCTATGAGAAAAATTGCTCCTCGTTAAATTAGCTATCGATTGATACCAAATTTGTCTATATTTAGAAAAATTTTAAAATTGACATTTTTCACCTATAAAGATCAAAGGTGCCGCCACAGCAGTCATGTTCAATATTGACGCATTTTTTGGCCACATTATGTGACAGACATGAATATATTAATTAATCTGAAAATTTTTTCTGCCACAAACTTTTGAACCTAACTTTTTCATTTTCCTATGTTTAACACATGTCGAGGTCACCTTTGACGGGCTCTACAGTACGATAGAAACAATATTACGCAAAACGCACCTGTCTTGTTTTGAGGACACATTGGGACTACAAAATGTGTGAAAATAAGCAAAATCGGAGATGGTCGAAAAATCGGCAAAAAAGTGACCCTCCCCCCCCCCTTAATTCTCTATTGATTGGTGGCAGTCCCGTCGCTCTAGATGCTCTCAGTAAAAAACGGCAGCCAAAAACGTAAAATTGCTCATCTTCAGCAGCTATTCCCTAGAAGACTTGTGCAGAAAGAGGGTTACAGAATAAATTATGAAGTTAAAATTTGATCCTTTGACAGCCTTCCACCACAGTTGTTCAGCGTTCTCATGTTCAAGTAACGATTTTTCATTGAATTCGTGCAAACCTCACAAAACCAAAGCAATTGACTTAACTCAAAGTCGTTGAGGGAAGAACATATCCAAATTAGATTTTTGGGCCCATGTCAAGATAAAAGTTAGAACCCCCAGAACCCCCATCAGAAAAAAAGGAGGTTCTCAAATTTTTTTCATGCGTTTGTATCCAGAACTTTGATTTGTATGTGACTACGTTGCGGATCCTTTCCCGCAACAGACACTTCCGCAGACATAATATGTTTATTAATACGTGTATAAGCATCACAATCATCAAATTTGTAGCATATAACCCGGGTGTACTGGGGGGGGGGGTTCTCCTGGTTTTTCTCATAAATTTAGACTAAAATTTGTGTATATGCTACATTCAATATGCACAATATGGGTATCTATCGAAAGCAGACGACAAGAAGAACAAGCTCGTCCTAGATCCAAGTCCAGGCACCGCACACATTTTTCGGTATATCCGGACTCCAGGACCCTCAGAACTTCCAGCAAACACTTAAAACTAAACAGTGGAGGATCAAATCTCTTCGAAAAGTTAAGAACCCCCAAGAACCCCCAGAACCCCCATCAAAAAATGAAACTAAACATAGTTATAGATCAAATCTCTACAAAAAATTAAGAACTCCAGAACCCCAAGAACCCCCATGAAAATAAAAGCTTCAAGAAAAACAAGTGGTAGATCAGAGCACATCAAAAAGTGACTTTTATCTTGACATGGGCCGATTTTTGTTGAATTAATATATTATATTTATTTAAGTTTTAAACATTGTGTGTGGTGCCACCACAGGGGTCGAGGCAATATGATTATTTAGTTTTCGATTAATAATTTAATATACAACAATTTTTATTACAAAACAAATAATGTTACTAATTGAGTGTCTGTTGTAAAGTACACTTATTTAGTTTTCTGTAAATGTTCGTCCATACTTTTAACATTTTTGTTTACATAGTTTTCTGTAAATAATTCTGCTACACTTTTGCATTTTTAAATTTTTAGACATTTATGTTTGAGACTTGAAGTAACCGCGAAAATTGTATGTCATGTAATGCTTGCTTTCCTACAATTATTAGGACTGACTAATTTTTTGCAACTGCCTTTCTACATCTATTGATTTCCCAAAGCTACAGTCCAAAAATCAGACAAATAAAATTTCAGCAGGGGTTGGGGATTACGGTAGTAAAGCCAGACCTTCCTATAAAGGGGTTCTCTCACTAGAGGTCGCTCTCGTCTGATTTGTCCCCCGTGTGCCCATTGGTTGGAAGACTAACGTTTGGGTACCTAAGCAAACCTGAACGGGAGGCCAAATTTCACTGACCCTTGTGGAAGCAAATTTGGGTACCCCTTGTGAGAGCGATTTTTCTTAGGGGTACTTTTTAAGGCGATTTTTAAGCGATTTTTGCTATTTTTTAACAAAAAACAGCTGTTTTTTAGCAAAAACGCATTTTTTCGGACGTTTGTTTCGCAAAAATAGTGATTTTCAGTGAAAAATTCCGGCGAAGCCGGAAAATTTTTGGAAATTTTAGTCGTAAAACCTATTTTTTGGGCAATTTTCTTACCCCTTGTGGCCAATTTTCTTACCCCTTGTAGGAGCAATTTTGCGACCCCTTGTGGAGGACTTCGCCGAGGGGGGGAAATTTCCCCCCCTTTCCCCCCCCCCCCTTGTTCACCTGTGTACCTAAGTGTTACTTTTCTCCCTACCACAGGTCAATGCAGTGCAATTTGGATTAGATGGGAGCTTTTGCAGTTTTGTGATTTTGCTTTTAGTTTTTTCTGCTATCACGTTTTATTGTATTGTAAAATATTGTGTCTCCGACCCATATACGAATGTTTTACGTGTTTTACGTAACACGAATTTAAAGACGTCTCTGAGAGAAAAGTTTTACGAAATCAACTGCTTCTGCGGTGTTTGCATTAAACTTCACTAGCTACCGCAATTGTGTTTGCTCAAATTTCAGTTCATATTTGCAGTTAACTGTAATTTTTAGTGGATTTTAATGTTTTAAAGCTAATTATTTAGAACTCATCTTTTACTGCTTTCTTGCCCAACTATAAATACCTGACCTGACTTGATGTAACTGCAGGAATACTTCATAAATATCATTTTTAAAGTTTCTTAAAGTTTGAATGTAGTGATCTATTTTCTAGCATTGATGCAATCCAGACTTATGTTGGTGGATCAAATGTCAAACAAATTTTAAAATAAGCTTACAAAATTAGTTTCAAAATTAATTGTGGTAGCTGAGAACGCATCTGAAGAATATTTTAAGTGCTGCGATTTGTTAGCTCAGTGCGACCTGAAGTTGTAAACAAGAAATGTAAGCCTTTTTTTACTCGTAAATGTCAGCTTACTCTGAAAACCGATTTGAGATTCATGCTCAGGGATTCAGGAAACCGAAATTTGCAATTTTACCGCCAAATTGGGGATAAAAGCTTTCGGTCCTTCTTGCGCCCTACACATAAAGAAATATAAAAGTTTAAAATTTTTGACGTCATCGACTGCTTACAAATTTTAAACTTGTCTACTTAAGAAATCTAGAGCTGCGGCCGATGAATTTAACACAGTATATATCGACTTCAAATTTACAAAAAATCTATTTTTTCAAGTTAATTTTGATCTGCTGAATATTTTTTATTGAAGTTTATTGCAGTCTCGAAGATATCGTTAACGCACGATGGTCTATGCTGGAGTCCTCTATTTTGGCTTAATTTCGCAAAACTGATCTTTTTTCTCGTATAATAAATAGTCTATTATACTCTTGCTATTATATCGGTGCCTACCTACCTACGTTTAGCAGAATTAGAAAAAATTAGGTTGTAGCGCCGCCTGCTTTGGAACTTGAGCCTAAGTCTAACGTGTCGTCTCTTCCACATAGTCCAGTGGGGCGGGGGCCTTATAAGATAACCTTTGACTTAAGTTTGTGCCCCCTCTTTTAGATAGAGGGTTCTGCTTTGAATATATGCAGAGGGGGAGAATTTTGCAGAGCCTTTGCTGTCGGCAATACAGAGATATAAGAAAAGGTAGACGAGTTCTGTTATCGATACACAGACAGCTTCTTTTGTTTGCTTAGCTCTATTTGTTTCGCACGTGAGAGGAAATTTGTGGACCTATCATTAATTAAGGGATTAAGTTTAATGCAATAAATTTGACGTTTGAGGGTCAAGTGCAGCCCGCCCATTTCCAGTCTTTACAATTTGTTTTGACACAAATTCTGCTGGTTAATTTCTTGTTTCTGGATAATTTGCAATTCAAAACGATTAGCACTTGTGTTTACAAATTTCTGATTTTAGAAATCTTTTTTAAACTATACACCTGTGCGCTTGAATTTGCTTTTAGATTTAAATAATTTTTTAACTATTTTTACACCGCAACATTTTTAACTAATGTATACATATAGATTAACTTCATGTTTTTGTCTGAAGAATTCATGAATTAATTTCAAAGCAGTTAACAAAACTTCCAATTTTTGAAAATTTGATTTTTGTACAATTTTTATTTGTCTAATTCTAGCTCATGTGGTGGTGGGGGTGAGGGTAATCCATACAAGACCCCTTATTATTTTGGAAGATGCTGAGGTGGAGCCCTTGCGCTTCCCCCAGCCATAGCTTTTGATTTTTTGACCAATAGCTTTGAAATTTGAAATGGGTGCATACTGGAGGCTTATGAATTAAAAAATTAAAAGTTTTAAAACTTTAAAATTTTTAAAAAATTTTAAATTTCTGCTTGGTAAGGGGGTCCAAGAGGAACTAAAAAATTTTATGAAACAACTTTTGCTGAAAACTTGCATAGAGGGGTTTTTAGGGGCGCTGAGCACGAATCTGAAAACCGTTTTTCGATTCAACTTTCCGTTAGCTCAGTGTGAGCTAAAGCTGTAAGCTTAACATGTAAGCTTTATATATACTGAGCTAACGAAAAGCTAAATCGAAAAACAGTCTTCAGGTTCGCGCTCCGCGCCCCTGAAAACCACCCTATGCAAGTTTTCAGCAAAATTTTTTCAAAAATCTGTTGGTTCCCCTTTGTCCCCCCCCCCTACCAAACAAAAATTTAAAAAATTTTGAATTTTTGAATTCATAAGTCTCCAGTATGCACCCATACCAAATTTCAAAGTTATTGGTCAAAAATAATCAAAAGTTATGGATGGGGGGGAAGAGGCCCAGATGCTCTTTACCATTTAACACTACTGAGCTGAAGTGCACTTTTCATTTTTTAATTCTTTTAGTTCCAATCTTTGTTTTTCAAATATCATAATGGCGATTACAGAACAGTAAATCAGAGATTGCTGAATGGTAGTGTTGTTTCAGTAGCCGATTTTAGTTTCAGTTTCAGTCGGTGGTTCGAAATAATTTCAGTTTCAGTCGGCGGAACCAAAATAGTTTCAGTTTAAGTTTCAGTCGGCGGAACCAAAATAGTTTCAGTTTTAGTTTCAGTCAGAGTTTCAGTTTCAGTTAGCTTTAAAAACAACGGTTTCCAGCTCTCTGAGTTAATATAAAGCACAATTTATTGTTTATTGAGCCTCTCTTACAGCTATGTTAACAGAATCGAAGCTCAAAACCTTAAAAATTTCAAAATTTAAGGAAAGACTGAAACTAGTTTCAGTCTTTTTACCCAATATAGTTTCAGTTTCAGTCGGCTGCCTAAAAATGTTTCACTTTCAGTTTCAGGTCTCTTCGCAAAATAGTTTCAGTTTCAATGACTGAAACATCACTACTGAATGGTCCCTCCCCGTCTTTGTAATCTGCTCCGCCCAGTGTAGGGCATACGTGTCCCCCCCCCCACTTTTAAGTAGAAAGCGGATTTCCTTTAAATGCAAGACACTGAAGTGCAAAATTTTGCAAAGTCTTTTCTGTCGGCAATACTGATATGCCTAGAAAGGTAAACAACTTCTGTTAATGATACACAGACAGATTCCTTTGTTTGTTTAGCCCTATTTGTTTCGCACATTTGAGGAAATTTGTGGACCAGTCATTAATTAAGGGATTAAGTTTAATGCAATAAATTTGACGTTTGAGGGTCAAGTGCTCATTTCCTGTTTTCGACGCGTTTGAACAAATTCTGCTGTTGCGCTGCTTGTTCGTTGTTTTGACATGATTTGCAATTGTTACAATTACGTTAGTATCTTTGTAAATTTTTCTGATTTTGGATCCGCCGCAACTTTTTGACCAATAACTTGAAAGCTTGCATGGGGCATACTGGAGGATAAAAAAACTGAGAGTTAAAATATTTTAAATTTTTAGCAGTTCATAGATGATTAGCCTTTTCTTGCAATGGGTGATGCTAAATTAAACAGCACCCGTGACAAGAAAAGGCGAAGCATCAATCGGGCTAAAATTTGGTGTATCGGTATGTTTTTGACCAAGCTGCCTTCAGATATCGTTAAATTACTCGATTTAGCGCAATTCAATTTTTTTATTTGCATGGGGACACCAGACCGATTATTTGGTCTCGGATATTGATGAAAAGGTATATTTAGGATTTTAGCGGTGTTCTGGGCAGCAGAACATAAATCTGAAGTCTTGCTTGATTCAGGTTTTTGTTAGCAAAATATATAAGCTTGCGTCGTAAAGTTTGGCTTATTTTTAATTTTAAATCTGAATTTAAACTGGTAGATAAAAAATCTGAAGTGATGACTATAACATTAAAAGTTACAAATTTTCAAAAAAAATTGATTTTGTCTGCCCAGTCGAATAAGAAACTAGACTGGCACCTATTGCTTTGTCACATGATAACTTGATTTTAATTGTTTTATTGCTCCATCTTAAAGTTCAGTGGAGACATGTCAATAACCTTTGACTTAAGTCTGTGCCCCCTCCCATTTTAAATAGGAAAGGAGGAGGGTATTTTGCAGAGCCCTTGCTGTCGGCAATTTTGAGATACAGACAATACACACAACTTCTGTTATTGATACAAAGATAGAGAGAGCTTCTTTTGTTTGCTTAGCCCTATTTCTTTCGCACATTGGAAAACGGGGGCCTATCATTAATTAGGGTATTAAGTTTAATGCAGACCATTTGACGTTTGAGGGTCAAGTGCCCATTTCCTGCTTTCAACTGGTCTTGACACAAATTTTGCTGGTTTATCGCAGATTTGTTTATAGCTCTAATTAATTGTCACTGAGCTAACGAAAACCTGAATCGAAAAACGGATTTCAGATTCGTGCTCAGCGCCCCAGAAAACCCCTGTATGCAAGTTCTCAGCAAAATTTTTTCAAAAAATTTTTGGTTCCCCTTGATCCCCCTTACCAAACAAAAATTTAAAATTTTTAAAAAAGTTTTTAATTTTTGATTTCACCAGCCTCTAGTATGCACCCACACCAGATTTCAAAGTTATTGGTCAAATCAAAAGTTGGTCTGGGGCTGGCAGGGGGGAAGTGCAAAAGATCCGAAATTTGTTGTATAATTAGGGACTTTTTTCGATAATGTGCGAATTAAGTTTTCAGCAGCTTGCTAGGCTGTTGGGCGCTCTCTCCCCAAACAGGGAACATTGGTCTCGTGCTCGTGTATTCTGGTCGAAGCACCGCAAAACACCACAACCAGCATACAGCATAATGCCTCAAATATTAACTAATTATGCCATTAAAATGCTTTTAACACCCTCGCCTACTCACGTACGCATGTGGTCGCGGGGATACACACACACACACACACACACACACACACACACACACACACACACACACACACACACACACTGCGGCACACCCACGCCAACTCATTCACACTGCGGCACACCCACGCCTACTTACACACACTGCGGCACACACACACACTGCGGCACACCCACGCCTACTCACACTTACTCACGTATACCCACGTGGTCGCGGGCACACACACGCATTTGCGCGGTTACACACACACGCACGCACACACACACACTGCGGCACACACACACTGCAGCACGCCAACGCCTACTCACACACACACACGCACACACACTGCGACACAATTTAGCGCTTAATCACACCCTTTTTATAAGGCTTAATGTTGTAATACTAAAATTAAGGATTCTTAAAATGCTTTCTATTTTCAAAATTCACAAAACTTCATTCATTTGGCGGTAAATTTTACACACCCCGTGTGGCCCACATTTTCAAGAAATATATATAGCCACAGTAGACCTGCAGCATCAACTGTATAGGTTTCATTCAGAAATCCTTTGATCTTGCCGACTCATTCATACACATATGCGTAATTTGCATTTAGTCAATGAAACGGTTATGCAGCAACGCAACCCAGAGTGTACGAGTGTGCGTGCTGCACACCTGGTGTGCGCCACACCGCCTCAGAAACGCAGAGAAAAGCGTGAAAACGGCGTATATATTTCTTCCGTGTGTAAGATAGGCAAATTTTGACGAAAAAGGGTCCCCCTCAAATTGATAGTTCTTGAATTTTGCAGCACCGGGGGCTTATTAGAGCACGCTGGCGGTGCTGCAGCATCGCTTCTCGGCCTTTAGGCTAAGATCAAAGTGTAGTGACTTTGTGTAAGAAATAATATTTTTGGAGATTTGTTGGGTCTCTTAACACCACTTATCTCCTTTTAAAACTTTTTTGAGATTCAATCGGAAAAGAATCCGGAATCTCCTTTTTTTTGTATTTAAAGAATTTCTTCTTTTAAACTGCAGATTAGGAGATTTGTTGGGTCTCTTTACACCACTTATCTCCTTTTCTTTCAAAAGTTTATAAGAAATTCTCATTGTGGAGTTTTTTATGCGAGTTTTGGTTGTAATCCAAACTCGGTTATTGTGTTTCCAATTTCAGAAAGTAACGGGACCCTATTCCCTAAATCTGAGGAAATACTCTTATAAGGGAAAATTTAATTCTTTGAATGAGTCAACCTTCCCTTGTTCATTTTTGAATAAAGTGTATTCTTTGCTTGTCTTCTAGGCTCACCAGTACTCGCTTGTATACTGTGTGTGTTTTAGAATATACTTTCTTTTTCTTTCTTTCTTCCTTTTGATCCGAACTGCTTGTGGAAATGGCTCCTCCTATGAACAGAGGCCGTGGCCAGTGGAGAGGTGGAAGTCGACGGGGAGCCCCCAATCGAGGTGCTCACAATCGCGGGGGCGGCCGCTCCTCTGGGAATGCTAACCTAGCCAGTAAGTATTTTCAGTGTGAGTGTGCTTGTCTCTATTGCAGGGTCGGTTGTCCAATCCAATTGGAGCTCCATCATGTGCCTTTGTCCAAAGAAGCTGCCACAAGCCTGAAGCAGCTTCTGAAACCAAGGACGGCAGAGGAGAAGGACACCTGCCTGTGCAGACACCTGACGACAAATGGATCCCTCACTGGCGGTGGCGAACAGGAACAGGTTGAGGTTCCCCAAAAGGTAACTATTAAGGGGGCAGAATGCCTACAGTTCCTGGTACCACTTGCAGAAATGGTCGCATGCTACATATGCCAACGGCGCTATGAGGCCAGTAAGAGTGCAACTAAGTTAAGCCTCGTAAGGCATCTGCATACAGACCACGGAATCGAACTCAAGCCTCACTATAAATGTAGGGCTTGTGATTTTCTTCCCCCTTCCGATGCTAAGTACCCACTTAAGGTGCTCAATGCCCATGCAGCTTCTAAGCATAAGGGAATCGAAGCACCTAAAAAGCCGGAAGGTAATTTCAAATGCTCAGAGTGTGGTAGAACATTCCAAAATGCGCGTGGCCTCTCTAGTCATGCGCGCACTCATGTGAAGCCTAAAAGAAGCCCTATAAAGGCACAAGCCAAGTTGCTTCGCGATCAAATATCTGGTGTGTCACGACCAAAGGTGAAGGATAATACTGGTAGCACTACTGACAGTTCTGCAAAAGAAGCAGACAGTATATGTAATAAAAAGGCAGACAGCATATGTAATGAAGACAAAATTGCTGAACCTGCAGCAGCTATTAAACCAGTAGCTGAATCACCAGGAAAGGAGAGTATTTCCCAAAATAAGGAATGCTTCTCTGACGAAGACGTACCGGATGACGGTTCGACCCACACTCTGGTGCTAAGCCCGGACAGCTCAGACAGTCCGAGACAACTGCATTCAGGCCTCATGGAACCAGAAGTTCCGCAGGCTGAAACTGCAGACATTATCAACCTTGCTGTTCAGAACGAAACTGACGAGCAAGAAAGCGGCGACACTGAGCCATCTAGCATTAAGCCCGAACCAGCTCAGTTGCCGCATCAGTATGAGGCGGAAATACTTAACTTAGTGACGGATCCGCCTCTCCAACTGCATGAGCTGCCAGCTGACCAGTACAGCCTGGAACCCCTCAAGCATACCACGGAACGAAAAGCCTGGCTTAACGATGGCATAATCTTTGATTACATCAAACTTGCTGTTCTGCCACTAAGCAGGCATGCAATAGCTATCGATCCGCTGGTCATTAATTTGGTTGAGCGGAAGGATGTCAAAAAACTCTCTCATTTACCTAGTACATGGGAGTTGGCTTTCTTCCCGGTTAACAGAGGGGGCTGTCACTGGGCACTGGCGCTCTATTACAGGCATACGGCTACAGTTCGGGTGTATGACCCACTGGGGTGGGGTTGCTCAAGCATAGAAAACATTTTAAACAAAGTTTGGCTGCTCCTTCCTGGTGGTCATAAATCCGAACTTAGCATTGAAGTACCTCCGTCAGGCACCTACAGTCTGCAGCAGGATAACTTCAACTGTGGCGCGTATGTCTGTATCTATGCAGAGCGGATTGCCCTCAACGATTCGCTAAAGTTCAGCACGGTGGAGGCGAATGGCTGGCGGCAAAAAGCACTAGCATTGTTAAATGCCAGTCGGGATGCCACGAGCGAAGCGCCTGCTCCCAAGGTAACCGAACGTGAGCTGACACCAGTTCAAAACATTGCCGCCTTGCCGCCACCTGCATGTAACTCAAAAGCGAAGCCATCGAACGGGGCAACAACATGGTTGCAACGCTTAAACAGCGCCGAGGCGATGGCCTGGGAAGACTTCGAAGTACTATGCTACGAATTTGCCACTTCCTGTCTTCCCACCAAGGAAAGGCCTAAGCAACGCGCTGCACCACAAGCAATCTCGACAGCTCATCATGATGGAAAGGTAGATAAGTCCACTCAAACTTATTCTACAAGCATCTATAAGATGAAAGCTGGGGTGCATGGGCCAGGAAAAAAGCCTCACCCTTTGGCAAAAAAGGCAGGCAAGTTGCAAAGGGACTATAACCAGAACAAAAAGTCTACTATGCGGCGCATTTTGGAAAAGCCTTCGTTGCCATGCCCAGTCGAGCTGCCACAGGTTGCAGCGTACTATGCAGAAGCGACAGCGTCTAAACAAATCAATTTAGCGCTTGTCCAAAGCAATACGCCAAAGCTACCTGTAGCTTCTGAAAGCGATGTCTTCTTGCGTTCTATAACAGCCGCTGAAGTGCTGCACACAATCAAACGCATGAAGAACACCGCACCTGGAAAGGACAGGGTCTCTTATAAGGATCTTTATAAGGCTGACCCAACTGGTGAAGTCCTAGCAGCTATATACAAAGTATGCTTCCAGGAAAGGAAAATTCCAACGCAATGGAAACAAGTCTATACAATATTGCTACATAAAAAGGGCGATCCGACGCAGCTGGAAAACTGGCGCCCTATTGCCATGATGTGCACTATCTATAAGGTCTATGCGGCCCTGTGGGCACGAAGACTAGAAATCCTTTGCAGTACCTCTGGCATAATAAGCCAGGAACAAAAAGGCTTCGTGCGCACTGAAGGCTGTGCCCAGCACGCATTTGTATTGGAAACTATAATCCATGATGCGCGGGCCAAAACCAAGGATCTAGCTGTTGCTTGGTTGGATCTTGCCAATGCCTTTGGTTCAATTCCACATGAATTAATCATTTACATGCTAGAAAGCACTGGCATTCCTAGCGAATTTTGCAATATTGTAGCAGACTTGTACACCAACTGCACTACAACCGTAAAGACTGCTAAGGGGGAAACAGAGCCTATTGGTATATATTCAGGGGTCAAGCAAGGAGACCCACTCAGCCCAATTTTGTTTAATATATCCATGGAATACTTGTTGCAATCACTCAAGCAACGATTCCAGGATGGTGGGTACTCGATGGAAGGCACTACTTACAGTCTTCTAGCATTTGCTGATGATCTAGTCGTAATGGCTAAAGACACGGCAACCATGAACAAAATGCTAGAAGCCGCGACCTCTGTTGCCTCCTTAGTCGGTCTCAAATTTCGAGCAAACAAATGTGCGTCCCTTACTCTCGCTATGGGAAAAGTAGTCACCGAAAAATATTCAATGCAGGCAGAACAAATCCCATCACTCAACTGTTTTGAGTCGTATAAATATTTAGGCGTCTCTGTGGGAGTTGGCATTGATCAAACCCCAGTGACAAGCCTATTGGCAAGTATGAACGATCTCAAAAAAATTGAGTCGTGCGACCTAGCACCATGGCAAAAATTGGATGCTATCCGCACGTTTATACTGCCTCGCCTGGGATATATTGCTTATTTGGCACAACCAAAGAAGGCAGATCTGCTCGAGTTTGAGAAAACATTGATTCTCGTAGCAAAGAAGATCTGCTGCTTGCCAAATGAGGCGCCAAAGCATTATATTTTCGGTGACTACAAGAGTGGGGGCCTTGGGCTGTCGTCACCCCGGGAAGCACTAGATGTAGCAACCATCTCCCATGGCTACAAGCTACTGACGTGCCCTGACAAGCAGATAAACTGTCTCGCATGGGAGACTCTGAAGTCTACCGTAAGCGAGTGGTTGAAAGTCCAGGCCACAAATGACGACATTCTTAATTTTCTAAATGGCAAAACTGATGGACGATTTAAGTCTACTTTGCCTGGCTGCACGAGTCCAACGGAGACTTGGCGCAACTTCCGGAAAGCAGTGCTCTGGCTCAGACGAGTTGTAGATGTGAAATTCTCGCTTTCTGAGTCCGGAGACCTTCTGCTTATCGTTGGTGCAGGACAAAGCGCCGAGCAGACTGTCACGCCGGAACAGAGACATACTGCGTACAGAACTCTGCGTCTGCAAACCTTGGCTGCACACATAGAGCAACTAAAAGCTAACTACAAAAGTCAAGGAAAAACGTTTCATGCTATTTCGGCCTCTAAGCTGAATAGCCAGTTTATACAGGATGGTAAGTTCGTTTCCTTTCACGGGTTCAAGTTTGTGCATAAAGCACGGCTTAACTTGGTGGATCTGAATGGTGCAAGGCACAGGAAACCTCCTGACAGGGAAAGGTATTCGAAAAAGTGTCGGCGATGTGGTGATTGGGATGAAACATTACCTCATGTTCTTTGTCATTGTAATTACCATCTTTCTAACGCCATTACCGCCCGACACAACGCCATCCAAAAACGGGTCGTTGAAGCCATTAAGCGTCGCAACCCGAATGCCTCTATACGGGTAAATCAAGGCTGCAATTTTGCACGTAGACAAGTACGACCAGATATTGTCTATGTAAATGAAGCGAAAAAAGCAGCGGCTATAATTGACATAACCTGTCCCTTTGAAAATGGGCCTGAAGCCTTCAAGGCCGCAAGAGCTGCAAAAATTGATAAATACCGCCCCGAAGCGGACGCTCTTGCGGCTAATGGCTACACCGTCCATTTAGATGCCATTGTAGTTGGTCCGCTTGGAACGTTTGATCCGGCAAATGCTGACATTTTCTATAAGCTGGGCGTTACCAAGCGGTACCTAAATAAGATGGCTAGGCTTACAATTGCTGACGTAATCAGCCTGTCTAGCCATATCTACTGGCGGCACATAATTGGGGACAGTGTAAAAATGCCAAAGCTATAGAAATGATATTTTCAATTTTGGTCAATTCTAAAACCACTTCATTTCTTTTATATACATTTCTTTGTTCTAGCCATACAAGCCTTGCTCTCCGCTTTTTGCCAGAATCTTCGTGGCCAAGGCAAGGAATTGGCAGCCAATATGCTCCAAATGGTCCAGGCGGAGGTGGTGGATTTTGGGGCCTTCTGTCTGAACCGATATCAGGCAGTTCAATCAGCGTTAGGTCCCCTTCCCCGAACTGGAGGCAACGGAGCTGGTCCCTCTGGCGGAGATCCCAAACCAGGACCTTCCAAGCCAGGGCCCTCCAACTTCAAACCCTCTGATAATCGCCCTGGACCATCCAAGAAGCCGGACGATGATGCCAAAGCGATTACCATCTCCACCAAATGCTGGATCTTTGGCGACAGCCAAGCTTCACGCATCGACCGTAGAAAGCTTGTGTCGACAGCTGTAACTTCGTGTCCAGGGATTTCGGCCGGACAAGCCTTGTCCCGGTTACGTAAAATTACGCTGGATACGCACAAGCTTTCGTACGTCGTCGTCATGTTCGGGTCTGTCGAACTTTCTATGAAACTGGCCCATTTGGTTCCGGAAAGAGTTCGCCAGCTAGTCCAATGCCTTCGTTCCGAAAAGAACTTCATTGGGGACATCTTTGTCGTTGGTCTCTTTCCTACCAAACGATATGGGCAGACCATCGTCAAGATAAATCAGGATACGGCCCTGCTGGCTGCAGAGCACGACAGCACTTTCGTCAGTATGGCCGCTGCTATGCTTGAAGACGAGGCTGACCCGTGCTCTGTTAAAGCCGGCATGCTTGACGACGACGATCTCCATATCACCAACAAGATGGCTGGAGTAATGATCAAGAAGCTTGGCCACACATACTGCGTCCCTCTCACTCATTGGGCCGTCAAATTTATGAAGGCGCAAGCTGCGCAGAAGCCCGCGGACGCTGGTCAGGATAACAACGTTCAAGAAGCCATGAACTGAAGATTAAACCATTCAGCTGTCTCCTAACTGGCACGCTCAACCAGTTAGCCTAGAACCTTTATGCATTAACTTTTCTTTTTAATGTATTACTTGCATAACCTGTTGTCTAACAGTAAACGAGTATCTGTTCTTATCAGCTTAATCTCTGGTACGAGAGCCACGTGCTCTCTGAGATTAAACTGATTTTTGAGAGACGGACGAGTGACTCAGCTTGCTGAGCCTTGTCCACGGGTTGGCCCGGTATTGCAGTACCTCCGGGATCGGCCCACTCCCCGAAAGGGGAGAAAAATGTTATATAACATAGAATTTGAAGTGTTTTAGTTAGACGGTGACTAAAAATTAGTTTAAGTAAATTTGGCAAAAATTGAAAATTGGATGTTTTCGTCAAAAAGCTCTATTTTTAGGGGCATTTTCCCCGCGCTGTAGGGGGCTAGCAAAGCAGTGTTAAACAGGGGTTTGTATTGCGCCACTCTGTGTTGAAGTTCATTGAATATAATTTCATCTTTTGTTTTTTCGCATGTTTCGGATTAGAGTTACCGTATATGTAATAATTACGTTACCCTTCCTTGAGTCTCCGGTAATAAAGTGTGGTTCCTGTGCGGGATTCCCAGACGGTGCTGGCGGGGGCCAGTCACTTCGAGGGTGGTCTCTTTCCGGGGGGCCACTTCGAGGGTAGTCTCTTTCGGGGAAACTTCGAGGGCGGTCTCTTTCCGGGGGCCAGTTCGAGGGTGGTCTCTTTCCGGGGGGCCACTTCGAGGGTGGTCTCTTTCGGGGAAACTTCGAGGGCGGTCTCTTTCCGGGGGCCAGTTCGAGGGTGGTCTCTTTCCGGGGGGCCACTTCGAGGGTGGTCTCTTTCGGGGAAACTTCGAGGGCGGTCTCTTTCCGGGGGCCAGTTCGAGGGTGGTCTCTTTCCGGGGGCCACTTCGAGGGTGGTCTCTTTCTGGGGGGGCCATGAGTGTGTTCGTAGGGTACCTCAGATTTTCTATGTTTTATATATAAGCATGACACATCATCCGCACGCTAGCGACTCGGGTGTCACTAAAACCCTGCCCGGCCAACCTTACCGGCCCAGCCTTACTAAAAACCTGCCCGGCCTACCTGCGCACTCTTATTGTTAATGTTTTATGCAGGGTAATTACTATCCTTTTGTGTTTACACAGGGTCATGTGCAAACATGGATATGTAGTGACGTGCAAGATCTTTTGTTATTCGATTGATAAGAGGATTAGATTGAGGTTAAGAAGAGGACATTGAATTGAAAAAGGAAACTAATTTTCTTTTCATTAGGTAGTATAGTCGTAACAAATGAACTGTTTAGACTTTAAAATAAAGAAAGAATACAATAGAAGTTTTTCATAAGCATTCGATTATTCAAAAGAATTATATACATATATAGTTTATTCGGATCTTTTGGCTTTTCCCCCAGCCCTAACTTTTGATTTTTTTGACCAATATATAATTTGCAATTTTGTATGGGTGCATATCGGACTATTTGAGAGGTTCATTGTATATATTTGACTTTGTCATTTAAAATTTTTAATCATACTTAAACACTTTTTGCGAATATTTGCATGCAGTGCGTAAACAAACTTACGCAAACTGTATATATATATATATAAGTGTAAGCATTAGGAGGGTGATACTCCGGTAGGCGCACACCTTACAATTTTTCGCAATTGTCAGAAATGCTCTACTCCGGTAGGCGCACACCTTACAAAACTGAGGGCATACTGTAAAACGCTCTACTCCGGTAGGCGCACACCTTACTAAACTGAAGGTTTACTGCAAAACGCTCTACTCCGGTAGGCGCACACCTTACAAATAGTGATTTCTTGTACTAGTGATAATATGTACTAAACCGATTGCAAACTAAAATTGCACAACTGTTACATAATAATTAATCACCGCAACATGACAAGCAGGTGTAAATGTAGTTGTCGGAACTAAATACAAAAGAAAAATATAACAGAAGTCTATTGAATAGGTAAGTTCCGCCGTTACAGGCGTCAATGTTAGGAGAGACTTTAGGAGAGAAATTTAATTTTTCTGTAATTAAGTGGACTTTCTGGCGCTAGGAACGATGAAAATGAAAATGAAAACGATGCTACTTGTCCGCTTGGACGGTCACTTGCTGGCTGGACATTTGACTGCTTACTCTTGGTTTGCTTGCCATAAGAAAACCTCTTTCAAGGACTTTATTTCGGAAGTACATCGCCAATTTCATGTCGTGTGAACTGACTTTAGTTTACATTGCTTGTTCATGTTTGTTAATACATGTTAAGGCATGTTATTGCATGTTACATATGTTTATGAATATGTTCAACTTGTAATTAAATAACACCTAATGACATTACTTCATATAGAACTGTTTAATGCATAAGTAAGTGTTTGCGCCAGCAGTTTAGTACATATTATCACTAGTACAAGAAATCACTATTAGTAAGGTGTGCGCCTACCGGAGTAGAGCGTTTTACAGTATAAAAAAAAGGTAAAGGTGACCCCTGGAGAATATCTCCATCCCTGCTTCAGGAACAAGGGGTGCCGGTGCTCATCCCCGGATACACAGCCGTAGAGCCAGGAGTGTCACCTCAAATGATGACTGCATCCGTGGAAGGGGGGCCGGCCCTTCAAGGCTTTAAGCCCTACACGGACTCCTGTTACCTTCCAAGTTTTACAGTATGCCCTCAGTTTTGTAAGGTGTGCGCCTACCGGAGTAGAGCATTTCTGACAATTGCGAAAAATTGTAAGGTGTGCGCCTACCGGAGTATCACCATTAGGAGAGATGAATAAAACACCCATATCCATGTTGCAATGCAGAAAATCATCGCAAACCATTGGAAACAGGCGGGGGTCAGGGGGCGGCAGCCCCCAGTTAAAAATTAGAGCTTTTTTAAAAATTGAAAGACTTCAAAACTGTTTTTTCAGAGCACTTTTTCTTTTTCAAAAGTTTGGCTGTGCACTTTGTTGTGTAAATTGGTTTTTTATTGTGTAAATTATTTTTTGTCGTGAATATATATATACACAGTATTTTACTCAAAAAACCCTGACTTTTCGTCAACTATGAATTTTGGGTATCCAATCGGTACACACTACACAGTATATATTCATTAATATTAAACAGTCATTTAAAAGCGTAACGTGTATATAGCACAAACAATTAAAGGTCTTGTAATCTGAATGCAGTATATAAGTGCTGTGGAGTTTAAGTAATCATCATTCAATTCTAAAGGTCAAACAATGTACACAACATCGCATACGCATTAACATACATGTACACAAGTAGTATAGTGCGGGCTTTTCGAGCCCCTATCCCAATCCCAAAACACCCAGTTTCTTCCCTTACCAATCAAATACCCTCACAACACCCAGTAGTCACACCTTGCTTTGCTCCCAGTAAATACCCTTACCAACCACACACCTTCACAACACCCAGTTCATACCCCAGTACTTCCTGTCATACCTCCAGTTTACACACCCAGTACTCCTTATACCCCCTGTCCCCCAGTAACCCCTGTACTTCTGTCGAACGTCCTGTTTATATCCCCAGTACTTCCTGCCATACTCCTAGAATTACACCCAGTTCCTACCCTTACCAACCACACACCTTGACAACACCCAGTATATACCCCCCTCCAGTTCAAAAAGCATTCACACCTCTCCAAGCTTCCTCATCTCCGTCCCTCTGCGTTCTTCCCCCGGGGCTTGGGACCCGGCGTCGGCCCATTACCGGATTTTTTTGGGTTTTTTGGTTTTCTATATTTTTAATTTTTGTGATTTTACAAAGCATTCATACAGCATATCTATATACAGTATATACATTTAGCCCTTAAGAGGGCTGTTGGGATAAAACAAACAATCATATATCCAATGGAGCCGTACTCACCCCATCTGCTAACACTTTCCGCTTAGGGTATAGGTAGGGAAGGGCATCTTTAGTCTGAAAGTATTGTATTATTTTATTGTCTATGCTTCTAAGTCCTCTGTTTTCTCCAGACATTGTATTCCCCGTTTCTAAAACATTTTTAAAATCTTCAGGGGTGTAGCTATTTAGGGCTTTGCTTACTCCTTTGTGGGAGACTTTATTCGTCTTTTCCCATGCCAGGTAAGTTTTGCTGCAAAGTGCTATAATACCATCCCCTGTCCATTCCTCTTTGAACAAGCCGGGTATTCTTTTCTGGCTAGGGTCTTGAACAAAGAAATCCTTGAGTGCCTGTTGCCACCTACTTTCATTTCTAATAGGGACACAATCACTTAAGTTTTTAGAAGAGCAGGCAAAATAGAGGGAGTCTGTATCCATTTGGCAGAGTTGGAAGGTTTCGGGCCACAAATTTGGTTTAAGGCAGTCATAGTAGAACTGAAGCATCCTAAGTTTGGCGTACTGGTAGACGAAGAACCCAACTAATTCCGGTAACCTGTAGACAATTTTTGACTTAGCCGATTGAACCTCATATATCCCGTTTCCCAGGTCATCTAATCTTCTAAACCTCCATCCATTTACTTCCCGGCTAGCCCCAGACCTTTGACAATATTTTACATCCTGGTGTTTTTCGAGATTTGTAATTGTCCGACCATAGTGAGAATTTCCTAGAAGTTTGAACATTTCCCCCTTGAGTGCTAGGTCCGGATCCGAGTCAGCTGCAGAACGATGGTAGGTAACCTCGTCTCCCAACTCTTTGAAACAGGCTTTTGGCTTAAATTCAATTGCTTGGTGTATTTTCGTAATTTTCAGTCCATGTTTCAGATACCACTTAATTAGAGGAGTAGCTAGGAGAATTTTCGTTCCAAAGTAGCTTCCAATTAGACCCCTTCTAGGTTGGTTCATAAGATCATTCAACTCGCAAAACGTTTTCATATGCTCACCAATATCTTCCTTTGAAATTTCTACATTTTTGAAAATGGGGGTCATCTCTGCGAAGTAATCTTTCTTTTCCTCAGGGACCTCAATATCCACCTCAACTAACCCGAAGAACCTATTCGCTTGAATTTGGGTGACTAGTTGTGCGAAAGTTAAAATAGATCGTTTCTTTGGGAGATTGAAGTGTTCCTCCATAAACTCTTGCATGTCCGGGGAGTCTTTTAGGGCTTTATCAAACTCGCACTCCCACTTTTCAAGAAGATCGAAACCCCCATCTTTAATTGCCTTGGAGACTCTTTCAGTTCTTTCCCGTCTTTTAGTCCGATCCTCTGCATCCTGGTTTCTATCCAGTTGGCACCCATGGCCGTGGAAATAGCAACCATGAAATTGTAAAACGAGATTCTTTTCTGATACCCACCCGTCAACTTTGGATTTTCCTACCCTCTTTTGTCCCCCATTGTAAGCGTGCTCAACTCTAACTCCCAGTACCTCTGCCATATACTCCAGCCACATAGCCTCCTTGCGCCCTTTTTGTAGCCACCTTTTGAATTTCCCATCTTCTGTGGGTTTCCACTCCGCGTACAGACCAGTGGGCATTTCTTGCATGGTGCACCAGAGGTATAAGGCGTTGGCGTCGAACCCAAAAATTTGTGCAACTTTGAACCCGTTACTAATTTCAGTTACCCCGGCTTCGTGATATCTGTGAAACACCAAGCTAGGACCCCCGACTATGTTATCTTTAATAAGTTTATGCCAATTTTGGGTGAATCTACTGAAGAGGGGAAGGATGGTATGTTTGGGAATTTTGTTCATCATATGTTTGTAGGCTAAACCAGGGAGGGAAATAGCCCCACTTTTAAACATGTCAATCCCCATAGTTTTCCAGAATTCTACCATTTTTTCGGTAGCTTGAAGGAAGGGTCCTACATCCAGATTATTGTACCAAATTAGGAGATCCCTTACAGTTTTAAATTAATACTTCCTCCAGGCTGCAACTACTGCTGTGAAGTCCTCGTCAGAAATTTCCTGTTGTTTAAGAGTGGAATAGTAGAGGTCACGGTGGGGGAATCCTTGGTCTAAAAAGTCCAGGGAAGTGAAGGCTTCGTAAGGGAAGGCACCCTTTTGATCCTCAATTTTGAAACCTTTAAGCCATTTCTTGTAGGAGGTCCCAGCGGCAAGGTAGTTTGTAATGTCTAGAAAGTACAATTTGGGGGTACAGAGGGCCATGTAGTTGTTATTCTTTTTCACAACATACTTGGTTTCCTGTCCATTTAGGAGTAAGTTGGTAATCAAACAAGACTTTATAAGGTTCATATCAAATTTTCCTGAGTTGAATCCTAGAGTTGGAACTTCCTTTAGCCATGCTTCGAATTCAGCCAGAAGTTTTTCGTGTTCTGCTAGACCGGAAAGGGTGGGCTCGTAGATTTCCCTAAGAAGTTCGTAGGCCTTATCGGCTATCTCCTCCATGTAATCCTTCATTCGGACAACCAGATCGTAAGGATCTCCAGTCGTAATTAGGCAATTTGGAGTTTCGTACCCAGGGACATTGGAAGCAACAGATACTGAACCAGGGATTAATTCTTTTTCGTAAATCAATTTGGGCCCGCTTTTCTTATCAGTCGGCTTAAACATGCACTCAAAATCGTAGGCTATTCTAAACGGGTAGTACCATTCAGGGACATGGATTCCCAGATCATTAATTTTCTGTAGGATAGTTTTAGTAGGTCCAACTCCTCCCCCAGGGAAGATGTGCTTGATACCAACTTCGCAACTTTTGGAGTGTCTCGTAAAGTGGTCATGTTTATGAAACAGCTTCTCGCAATTTGAGCACTTCCACGTTTGGGTGAATTTGTTGAGATTTTTAATAAAGGAGAAGTGGTTTTCGTAGATATTTAGGGCCATTTTCCTGGATTTCTTTCCCAGAGGCCTTCGAATAAGTTTGGCTGCTATGTTGGTGATTTCTTGATCTCTTTCGTGGTTCCGAATTACGAGTTCATTAAGGTCCTCAGGTTCCTCATCGGCTTCCTCAACTGTTGGACCAAGTTCGTAAACTGTAATTGCAATATCAAACTTTTCCTCTATCTCATCCAAGTCCTCAAGGCAGACCCCATTAAACTCTTCTCCAGGTTGTACCCATTGTTCAATTAGCTCATTAGTTCTTTCTTCCAATGCATTCAGTTTCGATCCGAAGGCAAGGGCTAGACATCTAAAGAAACATTTTTCATCCAGATATGGTCTTCCAGTATGTTTGTTTGTAACTAGAGCATTTAAACCCCGGTTGTTTTTCACGTAATCAGGAAGATATCTAGCTTCTCCGACTGCATAGGAAATCAACTTATTAATATAGAAGCAAACATTTGTAATTTCCAGGACTGTCCACTTCGTGTTGGGGCGCTGCTGCCTAACCCACTCCAGGATATCTCCTCTGTCTAACTCGTAGTAAATTTTTCCTAGATCTCCTTCATTTGAAATGTGGATAGGTTCATCGAAATACCGGCTGTTTCCAGATGGGTAATAATATCTAAGTTCCCCGTCTTCTATATTTCTAAGTACAAAACCGAAAGAGAGATTGAATTTGAATTGCCATCTCTGAAGTTTGAAGATAATTTTTATCAATTCTTTAATCTGAGACGCACTGTCTATCCTGAAGTTATATCTATTTTGAATGCCAGACGAAACAAAGTACCAGGTCCTAATTCTACTCCAATTTTCCCTGTAGATTTGGGCTAAGTCTTCGGGAAGGTCTTTTACAATACTCCTAGTCAACTTGGGGGCGTCTTCTGTTGGAAGGTTAGAGAAGTGGGTTTGCCTAAGAGTTCTGGGATCCTGGATTTTTGGGGCTTCTCGGTGAGTTCTAAGATGGCCCTGGTAACCCTTGTATGTCCTGTATGTAAAGCCGCATTTTCGGCACTCATAGGACGGAGTTTCCTTGGGGTGGAATTTTTTAAAGTGGCGGGTCATGTTATGTTTTTCGGTGAACGACTTTTCACATTTAGGGCAATGGAATAAGGGCCTGGAAGAATGGGTCTCCTTGTGCTTTTGCAGCTCGGCCAAATTGGGGAATGTCTCCTTGCATGTGGAGCAGGCGAGGGAAGTGCCAGTAGAACGGGGAGGAGCTTCATGGAGAAGGGATTGGGCATAAGTCCAAAACTCATCGGTCCCAATTACCTCTTTACCATCCCACTCTGTTTTTATCAGGAAGACAGCCTTATCTCTTAGAGACTTAGTCACCTGGGGGTCATCTTTCCATACCCCACTTTCAATTGCAGCATTTAATCTGGTAATCGCAGACATAATTCTTTAAACTTTCTTATACTGCTAGTTTCCAAACTATAAATTAGGCTCCTTTTATTAACTTTGTCGTTTATATGTACTTGACCGTTTATATGTACTTTCGAAAAATTATCGTATATATGTATTCTAGCTTTTATGAACTTTGCGTTTATATGTACTTCCGCTTTTATTAACTTTAATGAACTTCGTGTATTTATTATTATAATCGTTTATATGTCTTCAAAACTGCCTGTATTAACTTTGCCCTTTTATTAACTTTCAAGATAATTTGCGCTTTTATGTACTTTTCGCTTTTATTAACTTTCGCCTTTTATTAATTCACGTTTATATGTACTTTTCAAAACAGCTTGTCGAGAGAGCTTTCAAAAACCGACCGTTCGCGATGAAAGAATAAGTCGAACTGACGCTAAATCGAATTTTTCACCCTTTATATACTTTTTAAAATCCGACTGCTAGTACCTTCAGTATACTTCTAGTACTTCCAGATACTGCTAGATAAGACTTCGAGTATTTTGCTAGTCAATCTTCTAGTATAAACTGCTTGTATTTCCTCCAAATAGAACTTTACAAGATGTAGCGTAAGAGAGAGAGAGCACTTTTGAAACCGACCGTTCGCGACGACAGATCAAGTCAGACTGACGCGATATCGAAATTTTCACCCTTTATATAGTTTTTTTAAACCCTACCTCCAGTACTTCTAGCACACTACTAGTACGCCCACACATACTACCAGTCATACACCCAGTAATACTACTAGTTTCTTTCATGTATCTTGTACGCCCACACAAACACCCAGTCATACTACCAGTCATACACCCAGTCATACTACTAGTTTCTGCCATACGTCTTGTACGCCCACACAAACACCCAGTCATACACCTAGTACTTCCAGTTCTCTTTACAAAACGTCTGCGTCACTCCCAGTCGTCCTAATCTTTGTGCATCCTTCCACCCAATGGCACATATAAACAGGTCCCGCTCACTTACTATTACATATACAACGAACTAGCGAATGGATACTAAAATTGTTGTCTGCATTGTCTTAGCTTTAACTGTCAGTGTTTCCTTGAATATTTGGCTTCTGACGAGAAGTTGCGAAGAACCGCTTAACATAGACTACCAGTCAGACGGAACGATACTCATTTCAAAGCAAGGCCAACAGGTTCACTACACACCCAGTCAGTTTAATGAAATTCTCGACCTATACTACGACTGCTCTATTGGAACATGTGTGATGGCTACTGCTGAGCATTGTCCTTTCATTGCAGAGGTGTATAACTTCCAGATTTGCCTCGACATTAATAAAAACATAGAAAGCGCTTATCTCGGGGAGTTATAGTTCATTCATCGTAAACTCCTCCTATCTACCTTACAAAAACCGATCTCGATGACTTGTATTCCTTGTAACTTTCTCTACTTCAAGCACCCCTTTACCTGCATGGTCTCTGCCCCGACTAAAGCAGGGAAGACAACATTCGTGTCAAAATTAGTTGAAAACGCCCACAGATTGATACGACCTCCCCCGAAACGAGTGATTTGGTGTTTTACAGAGTGGCAGTCGGCGTACGAAAAAATAGATGCGGAGTTTGTAGAGGGCTTACCGGACCTGGAGCAACTAAAGGGAAACACAGAACCAATTTTACTAATTCTTGACGATCTAATGGATGAAGTAAAAAAGGATTCTAAACTGGTTCGACTTTTCACTCGAGGATGCCATCACTGGTCTTGCAGCGTCATTCACATCACCCAGGACCTATTTTATGATAAACAACGGACTAACCGGATAAATTGCCAATACATTGTGTTGATGAAAAACCCAGCAGATAAGTTAACAGCAATGAACCTCGCCCGACAAATGTTCCCGACTAACACTACTTACTTTATGGAATCTTTCAATCACGCAACCTCACGTCCCCACGGCTATCTCCTTATTGACCTTGACCAGGAAACTCCAGAGCAGTACCGCCTTAGAACGGATATTTTCGACCGGACCGGAGTCTACCTACCAATAAAAACGGGGAAGAATCAATAAAAACGCTAAATTAATAAAAACGCCGAATCAATAAAGACGATAATCGAAGCTGATACACGGTCTTGAAGTCAATAAAAACGCGAAATGGCCAAGCGATTTGAAAGCAATCTTCCCTGTCTCATACATCTTTGTAACTGCAAGAAGAAGGTCAGAGAAGCTATCATTGAAAATAGTGATCTTGGTCTAATCAAAACAATCCTAGACTGCATTGAGAACGTACTTTCTGGGAACGTGGAACTGTCCGAAGCAGACAAAAGGGCGTTGCGTAAACACGTGAATACACTGCGAGCTCTCCGGGACAAGAAAATAAAACTTAAGGATAAGAAGCAAATTATTGTTCAGAACGGTGGCTTTCTTCCTGCTCTCCTAGGCCCTCTAATTGGAATAGTCAGTGGTATTGCAAGCAACTTTATTAGATAATGGAGTATTCGATCTTAGTTAAGCCTGAAGAGTTCGATCAGCACCAGGACGTTTTAGAAAAAGAGGTTGTGGACAAGTTAAAAAGCAAAGAATATGCCGATACAAAGTTGAAAAAGTACCAACAGGCTAATTACAGAAGACGGTTCTTGAAGGAAAAGCCCTATAAGTTAGATGTAACGACTACGGAACCAACCGCCCTTCCTGACATCGTGTCCACTCTACCTATAACTCTCCAGAGTAAAGGGAAAAATCTCATTGATTTCGTCCAATCTATTCCTGATTTCAAAGTTAATCAAAAGGGGGAGATAGAGTATAAAGGTAAATCAGTAGCTGGTTCAAGAATCTTCGACCTAATCCACGACTTTGTCCGCAACCGTAAAACTGTCTCTCCGGCTAAGGGTTGGGAATTGTTCGCTGAGGCTCTGACGGAAAGCAATGTTCCAAGGGAGTTTATCGGCAACCGTCAGCGGTGGGAAGCAATAAAAGGCACCCCTTCGATAACAGACACTGTAGAGCGCATTCGAAAGGTAAGGCAGAGACTCCAATTCGGAACGGGAGCAGTCAGAACTAAGCGAAAACCTAAAACAACAAACAACAAACAAGGCGAACCGAAACGTCTAAATTTCAGTAAAGCACTAGCAGAATTAAAATGGAAGACCTTCTAAGCAAATTGTACTACGATCCCACTCAACCCTCGGCATTTTCTGGAATAAATAGTTTGGCAGAGACAGCAGGTATTCCTCAGGGACAGATAAAGGATTGGCTCAACAAGCAGTATACCTACTCTGTCCACAAACCAATAAAGCGAAAGTATCCCCACCTTAGATATGTATTCCACGATATTGATGAACAATGGCAGATTGACCTGGCAGACATGGCAAACCTAGCTGATCAAAATGACAACTACCACTTTCTACTCACTTGTATAGATGGCTTCAGCAAGTACGCCTGGGTAGAGCCTGTAAGAAGCAAGTCAGGGGCGGATATCACTGCGGCATTTGAGAATATTCTAGCTCAGGGACGAAAACCCCAGAAGGTATTAAGTGACCGAGGGAAAGAGTTTCAGAATAGAAAGTTTCAAAACATGTTAAAGTCAAGGGGCATTCGCTACTACACCTGTAATAACCCCGACATTAAATGTAGCATAGTTGAACGTTTTAACAGAACCCTGAAGACAAAAATATGGAAGTACTTTACGCGAACAAGGAACTACAGGTACCTAGACGTTCTTCAGAGTTTCGTAAGCGGCTACAATAACTCAAAACATCGCACAATTAAAATGACACCGAGTGAGGCATCGAAGCGTGAGAATGAGAGGAAAGTGAGGGAGATATTCCTGGGGAAAAGCAACAGACTACGCAAGCACTTCGAGGTAGGCGATATTGTTCGAATAAGTAAGACCAAAGGGAGGTTTGAGAAAGGCTATCTTCCAAATTGGTCAGAAGAGCTTTTTAAGATTAGGTCGGTTCACCCAAGCGGAATGTACGAGCTGGAAGACCTTGCCGAAGAACAAATACAGGGCCTATTCTATCCCGAAGAGTTACAAAAAGTAGATAAGCCAGACTCCTACTGGGTTGAAAAGATAATAAAAACTCGGAAACGGGGTAGGAAGAAGGAATACTTTGTCAAGTGGCTAGGTTATCCAGAGAAGTTTAATAGTTGGATATCTGAAGATGACGGATTTCTATATGTTCCTCCCCAGTAACACGGGGGACTTCGAAACCAACTCGCTAAATGACTACAGGGTTAAGCTCCCTCATAGAATAAAACTACAGGGTGAGTGGGAAGTTGCTCTAGTGGAAATGATGTACCCGGTGACTTGGGGCAATCTTTCTGCAGCTAACTCGGCAGTCTCTTTTAAGTTTCCTGACAAGACCTCAATGGTTAAACTCCTACCTAAACGACACTACGAAACAGTGGACGACTTATGTGACGCAATCAATTTCACCATACTGAATATGGAACACCCAGTTACAGGCGAGAGAGCACCAATTAAATTTAGATTCGACGGATACAGGCACAGAGTAATGTTTTCGATTCCAAATACCTTCCCCAACACCGTTAAGTTAAGCAAAAACCTCTGGATGATGTTAGGCTACTATCCTGATCCCATGCAAAAGGACGGCGATCCCGTAGATGACAAAATAGTTTTCGTTGCAGAGTCCGAACCTGATCTTCGACTGGGCTTCTACTCTCTCTTCGTTTACTGCGACCTGGTGGCTCCTCAAGTTATAGGAAACGCCCTGGTCCCTCTCCTTCGGGTCGTTACAACAGAGGGAAGTCACGGGGCTGTGGTAAATAAGGAGTATCACAATCCACATTACGTCCCCGTCCTCCACAAAGACTTCGATATGGTGGAAATCAATATAAACGATGACGCGGGAAGGCCTGTACAATTTGCATTCGGAAAAGTTTACGTCAAGCTTCACTTCAGAAGGCGACGATAATGCGCTGCCAGTACATACCAGAGACTCAAGACACTTGGGAGTTAACCCTACTTCAAACAGGTGGGGCGCTTCCAGCATACGCGGGGCTTCCGTACCAACGAGGAGCGGGGATAGGCAACATATTCCGGGGACTATTTAGAGCCGCACTTCCAATTCTCAAACGGGTAGGTCTATCTGCAGGTAAAAGTCTAGCTAAGAACGCACTAGCCCTAGCGTCAGACGTAACCCAAGGTGAAGACATAAAAGCAGCTGCGAAACGGAGAGGTAAACAGTTTCTTGGTGAGACATTAACGGCTGCTGGCGAGCATATTCAACAAGGAGAAGGCATCGGCCAAAGACCTAGATCTAACAACATAAAAGGAGTACGAGGTAGACCACCGAAACAACAACTAGATATATTCACGTAAGCATGACTAAACAGGTAGATTCACGATCTCTTCCTGGGTTTAAGTCGGAGCTGGACCTTTTCACCGTCCCGCCTACCCAAGTGGCTGTAGAGCACGGGTACTGGGCGGAAATCGGTCCTCAAAACCCGATAACTGACTCAGGCCCTTACCGTTTTACTGTTCCCAAAGATTCGTACATGCTAGACCTAAACAAAAACTACCTCTATCTCAGGGTTAAAGTTGACGGGGATGCAGGGACTCCCATTAACCTTTTCGGCAAAACATTCTTCCAGCGATGTATAGTCAAACTCTCTGACAAGGAAATCTACAATTCGGGTCCCCACTACGCATACCAGGCCTACATTGAAACTATGCTGAATTATTCTCGGAATGCAAAAGAAGGCCATCTACAGGCTGCCGGCTATGAGTTCGACTCCGGTACAAGGGGCACCTGGGTTGCAACAAAATCCGCTGAGTTTATGGCACCGATCCACTGCGATCTATTCAAACAAGAAAAGTACCTCCTAAGCGACTGTCAACTGACCATTGAGCTGCACCGAAACCCAGACGAGTTCTGTCTCAGTTCTCAGGGAAGCAGTAAAGTCAAGGTTGAGGACATGCGCTGGTACGTAAGAAAGGTTAAGTGCCAAGACTCTATGTCCCTAGCCATTGAAAATATTCTCTCCCAGGGAAACACTGCAAAGTACCCCATCCGACGAACAAAGGTGGTAGCTCGACATCTGAGCGCAGGCGTACAAACCATTGTCGAAAACTCCATATTCACCGGCCAACTTCCTAGAAAAGTGATTATTGGGCTAGTCAAGTCTGAGGCGTTTAACGGATCTTTAACAGCTGACCCCCTGACACTGGAGACCATCAACATTACCGAAATTAGTCTAAAATGCGGGGACGAGTACATTCCTAGACAACCCATGAAAATTGACTTCTCAAAACCTCGAGGCTACACCTTCCCGTTTGTTTTTCTTTTCGAAGCTATCGACATGGCTGGGGATGACAAGGGGTGCTACATCAGCTACGCAGACTTCAAAGATGGTAACGCTTTCTTCGCCTTTGACCTCACCCCGGATAACACCGACACCGGCGCCATGCAGTTAATTCGGGAGGGAGACGTCTCTCTTCGGATGGAACTTAGTAAGGCGTTGAGTGCTACGAGCTATCCTCAGGGGGTTGAAATCATTATATACGGGGAATTTGACAACCTTATCTCAATCGATTACAACCGTACACCTTTCTTCGATTACGCCATATGAATACACTAGAAATTGAAAGTACGCTACGGCCTCTCGTTAAAAATTTCGTTGGAGTCTTTCCCATTGACCATCTTCCTGAAACACCGCTTGACACATACTGCTTTGTAGCCAACACCGAACCCTGCCAACTTCCTGGACAGCACTGGGTTGCGGTATACGTGGACGATTACGCAGAGTACTTTGATAGCTACGGCCGACCACCACTTAAAGAGTTTGAAACATATTTTGAGGGGCGATTACAAAAGCATAACCCGGATCGCTTACAAGATTACACCACTTTCGTCTGTGGGGAGTACTGCATCTACTTCCTCTACCACCGAGACAAAGGGTTTTCCTTCGAAGACATAATCTCCTTTCTTAGGGAGCGACCTTCTAAAAACGACGAGATTGTGAAGGGTTTTGTAGACAGTCTAACGATAGTTCATAAATGACCGGGCAGAGTCTAACGTTGATAAGTCTTAGGTACGACATAATGGGAACAACACAAGAACACACTCCACCGATGGGGTTTGGTAAAGGACTCATTGTTATCTGCTCCATCTTCCTTGCTGCAACCACACTCGCGGTCATCGTCAGCGCACTTGTTTCCCCAAATTCTCTATGCCTTGACAAAGCGATGATCGACCAACTCCTGAAATCCTTCCATCAAAAAGTTAATCTAACCGTCCTCGGAACTGAACCTTGTTGGTACTCTCTCAATATCGACTGGGCCGAAATATGCTTCAGTCATAACTACGACGTTTTGCGCGTCTCTATCCCAACAGTCCTCTTAAGGGCTCCCCAAGGAAAAGGGGTAAAAACCACCTGTATATAGTAGATTAGGGACCAAAAAAATTACAAAATAATAAAACCACAAAAAAATCATAAAGCAAAAACCACAAAAAAACCTAAAAACTAAAAATCATTAATGCGGCCTGAGCGAAAGCTCAGAAGGTTCCCAAGCCCTTCCGGTAAACCGGTAAAATCGCAGAGGGGTGGAGACAATTCTAATAGAGATCGGAAATAAAATGGGTATGAATTAATAAAAACACTCAAGACATAAAAACAAAAACGAATCATCACAAGGCTTAACATCAAAGCAGCGGACTGTATAAAAATAATCAGACTCTAAGCATGGAATCGACAATTGTTCCGTTTTCTACTACTCCTCGTTGCAAATTATGTGACTCGGCCTTGGAAAAAATAGTTAACAGTTATTTTCACGAAAATATAGATGCAGCATTTCCTCTCGTTGGGCCAATATTCTACTGTAAACCTTGTTATCGAAGATTCGGAAGGATACGGATAGTACTTTGCCGAACAAATTTATATCCAGATGTAGGGGTAATTCAAATAGTAACTGACATGCCGGAATACCAAACGTTTTGTTTCATAAAGCCGACGTCAAACTGCCCAATTTGCCTAGAGGATTTTGATAGTCACCGAGTATGCCGCAAGCTGGTTTGTAATCACACATTTCATGAGTTTTGTATTGTATCTTGGAATTTGAGAAATTACACTTGTCCTGTTTGTCGTACTGAGATAGAATCCGTTCATGACACAAACAATAATGATATTCCGGAAGCGGATGTTTTAGCGTAGTTAAAAAGTGAATGAAGTCAGTAAAAGCAAACGAAATTAATAAAAGCACGAACTATATAAACTAAGCATCACAGAAATTTTCAGACAGATGATAAACGTTGACACAAAATGACCGAGAGCTACAATTGGAGTTATGTGGCGCCGACTGCTGGTGGAGTTACAGTGGGACGACATCCTGAATGTTACAGCTCATACGAAGAAGCCAAACAAGCTGCGTATGCGTCTATAGCGGAATTCGGTGGCATTCTTCCAGTTATTAAAATTGAAAGGGTGGTTGGGGGAGAAGTGGTAAGGACAATACTTGTTTCCAATGTGGGTGGACTAGAATATGCAGAATTTTTTCATGGAGATGCGACTCCCTGGCAATCGTAACATACTCCCAAGAGTTCATCAAGGGTAAACTATCCCAACAGCCCTCTTAAGGGCTAAATGTATATACTGTATATAGATATGCTGTATGAATGCTTTGTAAAATCACAAAAATTAAAAATATAGAAAACCAAAAAACCCAAAAAAATCCGGTAATGGGCCGACGCCGGGTCCCAAGCCCCGGGGGAAGAAAGCAGAGGGACGGAGATGAGGAAGCTTGGAGAGGTGTGAATGCTTTTTGAACTGGAGGGGGGTATATACTGGGTGTTGTCAAGGTGTGTGGTTGGTAAGGGTAGGAACTGGGTGTAATTCTAGGAGTATGGCAGGAAGTACTGGGGATATAAACAGGACGTTCGACAGAAGTACAGGGGTTACTGGGGGACAGGGGGTATAAGGAGTACTGGGTGTGTAAACTGGAGGTATGACAGGAAGTACTGGGGTATGAACTGGGTGTTGTGAAGGTGTGTGGTTGGTAAGGGTATTTACTGGGAGCAAAGCAAGGTGTGACTACTGGGTGTTGTGAGGGTATTTGATTGGTAAGGGAAGAAACTGGGTGTTTTGGGATTGGGATAGGGGCTCGAAAAGCCCGCACTATACTACTTACACATATGCATGATTTACACGCGTGACCTTTTAAGTGGACATTTCCACTTTAAACTATCACAGTGGGCCAGGCAGGGTTTTAGTATACACTCTCAGCTCTGTGAGGCAGGCTGGTCGGGCCGCGCAGTGTTTTATACATACCCAGCGACTCCCTCTTGAGGTTGGAACCCAGTCCAAACTGCTCTCTCATCTTCTCTATGCTTAAAGCTCTGTGTTAAAGCTCCAACACACAGGCAATGCGCGAATTTTGTGCTCAATTTGAGAGGAGGGGAAGAGCTCAGCCGTAGCACGCATATAAGCATATACTAGTCTTATTAATCAGTTAATTATCCATTAATCACTGCTTGTATTTGGATGTTAGCGTGTTGAAGCTCATACGTTCCCAGCGACCACTAGAACGTTTTGGGCTTCAACACGTAAACATACAAGAGGACCTTCACGGGCCTGAATTTTCAGGCCTGGCCCGGCCCGTGAAAATTTCTCCTCGGCCCGGCCCGTTAGAAAATTTTTCGACCTCGGCCCGGCCCGGCCCGCACGTACTTAGGCCCGGCCCGGCCCGTAAGCTAAACAGTTAGGCCCGGCCCGGACCGAGCCCGTTTTACCAATTTTTTGCCGATGCCCAAAATAAAAACCAATGTTCACATTTCACAGGATTTTTATTTGTCGTCGCAGATACTGTTTTTAAGCGAATTCTCATTGCCCTAGCTTATTTTGAAAGACAGGCAGCGGTTCAGTTGTTTGGGTTTAACCATTCGCTGTTCAGGTTTATAGATTCAAATTATAACACCGATAAACTACGTATGTGTGAATTTGGAAGAAAGACAGTAAACTATTATGAAAATGAATATGATTTTTATGTGCAAATGTACACACTTATACTTGAGTTGTGGCAAACTTTGAACGTTCTATTTTGTATTTTGATTAACTTGGCAGTTGTCTGAGTTTGCGTAGAAATTACAATAAATTGTTGTAACCGTTTCTCGGAGTTGAAGTTGGTCAGGTCCGTCTATTCTCTCTGATATCGCACACCACCGGTAGTTACATGTATTCTTAGGATTTAAACTTAATCGTAAAGAAGACAACAGCATTTTACTAATTCTCGTCGAGTCAAAATTCACACCCGGACAACATCACAGTAGTGTTGGGATTGGTCGAAGGTTTCCCTGGTTGGCTTGGCTTGGCTTGGCCGAAGTTTGAAGTTGGCCAGCCAATTGGCCGTTGGCCGATGGCCGGACGGATCTTTTGAACTTTATGACCACAGGGTCACAAAATGCAATAGGGCGACAGGCAGGGTCACGAAATTCAATAGGTGTCTGTGCATGGTCACGAAATTCAATAGAGAAAATAGAAAATTTGTTGACGTCAAGACATTCCAAAGTATAGATAAGGTAAAGGATTAAGAGTCAATTTTAACATTCATTCCACAGTTTCTGTTACATACAGTTAGGTCAGACACTAAAATTAGCAGGCGGTTACATCAAATTAACAAAATTTGTATCTGTATTTTGTAATACAGTTCAATAATTCTGTTTAATTACTTTCATGCTCTAGTTTCATTTAACTTTTCATTTTATAATTTCAAAACTTATCAAAACGTTTTCGATTAATTTACGAATAAGTTAAATGCGTGAAAAACGTACATAACTGATTTTTTAATTTACCAAAGGATTAATACTGATACAGTGAGTAAGATGTAACCGCCTGCAACGCACCTTTTCTTAGATCTGCCGCTCAACGCCTGCTTATATAGTTTGCTTTTAATGGAAATTTTAATGAAGTTTTGTTACTTAATTGTTATTCCAAAACTAACAATTTTGTTTTGTTGAATTAATGTGGTTGTTGTTGAGTTCTCGACAAAAACAAGTAAAGTAAATTCTGTTATTTTCGGTTATTTAATGTCGAAATTATACAGCTGAACTGCAGCAAAAGTAATTATTTATATATGCATTATTTTCTTCCATGGTCACAATCTTCAATTGGTTTGCACGCATGGTCACAAAATTCAAGAGCGCTACAAGCGAGGTCACAAAATTCAAGAGGTCGCATTTATGGTCATAAAGTTCAAGAGATCCGGCCGGCCAACGGCCAATTGGCTGGTCGTTGGCTGTTAGCCGATGGCCGGCCAATGGCCGTCGGTTGGCCGTTGGCTGTTGCTTGGCCGTAACCAATTAGGCATTCTTTAGCTACTGCAATTTACTATTTTTATTCGTCTACTGTGCTTAATATGGCGTCTTAATATTCTAAAACAACGCTATCTACGATAAAAGAGTACGGGCATATATACCGAAAACTTAGAGCTAATGGTGATTTCAAAGTCCCAGTCGCCTCCAGACGCGCGTAGACGCACGTCGACGTGCGTAGACGCGCGTCGAAGCGCGTCAACGCGCTACACAGCCATGTTACATTTGGAGGCGTCGACGCCTCCAAACGTGACATCACGTTCTGGTGCCATGCTGGCACTGGAAGCGTCGACGCGCGTAGACGTGCGTCGACGCGCGTCAACGCGCCCATTTGTAGCATGCCAGTTTGCGCGCATCGACGCGCGTTGATGCGCGCAAAATGATATTGACGTTTGTAGACGCGCGTACACCTGCGTTCGCGACTATGAAGGCACCTTAAGTGTCAACATGTTATACAGGTAAACTGAAAATCTGTAGTAATGTTTCTATATGTAACATTTATAATGCAATATGGGCACAATATTATGTAGCAAATTAAAATTTTAACACAGTTGACGCACAAAATCGGCCAAGCCAACTGGCTGAGATTTTGTCGGCCAACGGCCAATGGCTTGGTCGGCCAATGGCCAGCCATTGGCCGATGGCAACCGGCCAACACACAGCACTACATCCCAAACTAGAGTTGTTGGAAGCTCGGCGCGAAGTAAAGCCAATCCGGCCGGCCACCGTCCCAGACCCAGCCGGTCGGTCGCACGATCCAAGCTAATAAGTGACTTATATAGAAGCAGGAGTAACTGTATGCATCAGTCAATGCAAAAGCTGTTGCAAAATGCACCAAACCTAAGGCTGACCAAAAAAAGTAGAAAGCAAAATTGTTTTCTTCATATCTCAAAAGCGCTTCAAGATAGCTACCAGAAAGCATATATTTTCTGAACCGACATGATGAAATCTTTCTTTTCGTGAAAATTTTTTTAAATTTCACGTGCGATGTCAAAGGGTGCAGCTTTTATATGTCCAGGAAGATTAGTACATGCTACTAAAACTAGTTTTTCAGGAAAATTTCCCATTGTCCAGAAGTCCTTCACACAACATTTCAGCGTTTTTAGTTGAAAATTGCGTGAGTTATTCCATTTTTTAGATTTTCCAAAATTGGAAAGTGGATTTTTCGAAAAATACCTATTTTTGACCCGAAATTTCGGCAAAGCGAATTTAGCAAAAGTGAGTAAAAGTAGCATAACCATAAAGTTCAATCTGAGCTGAATCCAACGATATACGTATATAAAGTTTTTGTGACTACGACTAATATTGCGTCCACAATGATTTTTCGGGTCTTGTCTCGATTACCCCCCCCCCCAGTACTCAAAATCTTTAAAACTTTACCAAATGAGCTAACATTTGGTGTGGGTATGTTTTCGACCACGCTGAGTTCAAATATCGCAAAAATTTTCGATTTCGCGAAATTCGAAATTTTTCCATTTCTAAGGGGGGACCAAGGGAAACCGAAAAATTTTTTGTCTTCGATTTTGCTGAAAAGATGTATATAGGGTTTACCGGGTCGTAGAACACGAATCTGAAGTCCGTTTTTCGATTCAGCTTTTCGGTCGCTCAGTATAAGCTTACATCTTAAGCTTAAATCTTTAGCTTATACTGAGCTTACCCGATTTTTCAAACAACTGCCCTTATTTACTGTACTTACTTACTTGCTTGTTTACGTCAGCTGGTTTCTGGCTCCCTTTGATGTTGCCGCCTTGACTTGCCTGAACCAGTGCAAACTAGCAAAACTTTTACTTTACTTTTACTCACTTTTGTTAAATTCGCTTTGCCGAAGTTTTGGGTCAATAACTGTTATTTTTTGAAAAAATTGACTTTCCAATTTTGAAATCACATATATTATGTGAAAGCGGACGCCTAGGCGGTGCTGAAAATCTAATCGAAAATTTTTTTCGTTGAACGAATCGCGAGTAATAAATAACCAGTCAAAGTCGAAAAAGCGGCAAAGTTCAAAGGATGTTGAAAATCTAAAAATATAACTCATGCAATTTTAACCAAAAAAGATGAAATTTGGTATGCGGGGCTTTCGGACAAGGGAAACATTTTCCTGAAAAACTTGTATTAGCAGCATGTACCAATCTTTCTGGACATAAAAGCGGCACCCTTTGAAATCGTACGGGAACTTTCAAAAAAGTTTCGCGAAAAGAAAGATCTCGTCATTCCGGGTCAATAAAGATATACTTTATTGTAGCCATCTTGTCTCACTTTTGAGATATAAAGAAAACATTTTCATTTTCTATTTTTTTGGTCAGACATTAGAACAAAACTGGTACCGGCCGGCCTGGCTTCCAGCTCGGCCAGCCGGGACCCGTCGGCCGAGCCAGAAAACCAGCCGGGCAACAACACTATTACAGACCCTGTGAAAAAGGTAAAAACTCAAAAAATTACAACTGATTTAATACACATAAAATCATCAATCAGTGAATATAATAGGGTGCAGGATAAAACCAAGAGTACATAAGCTCTTAGGCTTGTGGACATGATCTGCACGATAACGGCTGATCCCCCCACAAATTAGACCCATCACTTCAAAGAAATTCGCACGCTATGCCTACGTTCTAAAGCTCGAAAACACAACTACTCAGTTGGTTCAATGTGCGTCTGTTGCGAGCTTCAGCACACAAGCATAGCGTGCGAATTTCTTTGAAGTAATGGTTCTAATTTGTGGGGGGGGGTCAGCCGTTATCGTGCATATCATGTCCCCAAGCCTAATAACTAAGAGCTTGACGCTTGTCACACTCTTAGTTATTATGAACTCTTGATAAAACGTAATCATAAGTATTACGTACCAGTAGGCACATGTACAGAATCACATACACAACTTACATTACAAAGTCAATTTATAGTTATACATAATGAACCTATATATAATCTAAACTTGACGAAAGCTTTACTAAATTAAATTCACTAAACGTTTTCGCGCGGTTAGCTGAGTTTAAAAAAAATTAAAATTAGTTGTATACTTTTGCGCAGAAATCAATGTATACTTTAACTTTAACACTTTAAAAGATAGACAGTAGGCGCAAACGCTGTAGATAAAAACGACTACTAGTATGCTCTCGCCTCAGAAATTTCACAGAAGCAAGTTCACTACAACCAGACAATAGATCAAGAACATTTAGCAAACATCAGCTCAAATTTAGCTCCTTTGCAACAACCAGCGAAGTTATCGGATGCATAAAGTTTCTGTTGGACTGAAACTGTAAGATCGCAGCGTCTCGCGTCTTCTCCCAAGAGTACAAGCTTCTGAAAATAAACAATTATAGGAAAATCAGAATGCCATTAATTATTAAAATCAATAGTTTATTATCTTTCAAAACAATAAACAGCATACTTTAAAAACTGTCACTTACAATACCCCTTGGACCGATCCTTTCTAAAAACTGGTTTACAAGAACTTCTAGCGAATATGTACCTGTAAACTGGTTTGGCAAATTTGAGCCTTCCCTGAGTTTTGGCAAAATCAAGGGCTATCGGAATGATCATTTCAAAGTGAGCTTTCAAGCAAATTTGTATCCATCTTAAAAACAAACAAAAATAAATATACACTTCGCCACCAAAACAGGGAAATGTGCATTTAATACCAGAAGTTTTAACACTGAACTAAGACTTCCAAGCTGTACGAAAACAGCATTATCCTAGTAGCTTGAAGAAACCTCAACAACATTCATGTACACCACCGTTGTACACTGTAGTGCTAAGCAAACATGTACGCAGAGTTTTTGCGTCCACTCAAAAAGGTTATTCTTACAAAAAGTAGGTTTTTAGGTGGCTGGCGAAAGGGTATACATTAGGCATGGGCACGGGTCCAAAAATTTGGACCCGGGTACCCGGTACTACCCGAAGCCCTATGTCGGGTAATTGCGATACTACCCGGGTACCCGGGTACTCGGGTACCCGGGTACCCGAGCATTTTCGGGTACCCGAGAAATTTTTAACTCATTTTTCGGACTTGACCATTTTTAAATTTAACTTTTTCAGGGGTCTTTATTCACATTGAGCTCAGATTGGATAGATTTTCATTCCTTAGTTACTTTAAAGGAGTTTTAAAGACTTAAAATGGATTATAGGGACTTTCAATTAATTGTCGCGGTATCGGAAGCTAATGCTGATACAGACGACATTGGTTTTTATTTTATAACCGCGCTGAGATCAGCAATATTCTGAGTTTCGTACCACCGTTGTACTATCCGCTACCTCTAACCTTCAAATGTTAACCAATTTTAGAAAGCAGTTGGACTATAAGAGCAATTTCCCATGACAAAGTTTGGCTAACTTCAACTGCTTGTCTCTGGAAATAGGACCAGCACAAAAGGCAACAAACAAGCAAAACCTGCACGAAGTACTAAGCTTTACGTAGTTTCTTTTCGTTTCCTTTTACGTAATTTCTTAATGAAACAATGTAAAAATAAAATGCCTTGGATAAAAAATTAAATTTTTTGTGATCGGACACCACACTTTACTGACTAAAAATATAAAATTTTAAATTCACCAGTGCCAGAAAAAGGAGTTTTAAGAAATAAATTTACTTATCTTGAGATTGTTGAGATTAGGGTTTACATTTTCCATTTAGATTAATTGTATAATTTTTTACCTGAGAACATTTGCTTCTTTCCAATTTGCTTTTCCTCTCTCTGTCCTCTTATTTTTGGAGTAACTTTACTAGACGTAAAACTGATAGGTATATCAGCCACTATTGACACCATCTAATGGTAATTAGTATAAATTGTTACTTACAGTTAGAAAACACCGCAGAGCTGTGGCAAAAGTCGCCTATTTGATGCGAACAGTTATGTTTGTATCTTGTGAATTTTAAGTTTTAATTATGTAATTCATCGACTTCCGCATATTGCTTGCTCCAACAGGAATTTAATGAAAGAAAAATTATTAGAGAATGGTAAATTTAACAGTTTAAAAACGAATCTAAAAACAGAAAATTATAAAATGTTTGAAAAAAACAGGACTAATTCCTCTTCCCATTTCTTCGTTTTTCTGTTGTAGTATCTTTTTATAGTGTTAAATTTTATAATAAACTGAAAAAATCTTCGGTGGTTAAAAATTTTCTTAGCCAAAAATTTTCGGTGGTTAAAAATTTTCTGAGCCAAAAATTTCCTCTCTGTTTGATCCAGATAAATCCGGTTTTATCCGGTTTTTTCCGGTTTTAACTGGATATCGGGTACCCGAAGCAGGACCCGGGTACCCGGAAATTTTCGGGTACCCGTCGGGTACCCGACTACCCGTGCCCATGCCTAGTATACATCTTACAGAAATCTAATTTCAGCGTTTCTGCGCTCCGAAAGGTTGTATAGACTATCCATTTTCTGCAGCTTCCACTCTGCTAAGGACGGTTCCAGGTTCAGTTGAGCCAGAAATTCCACAATCTGAGCAGAACTAAACTGTTCAATGTCAGCACTGCGAAATTCATCACCAGACTCTGCAGCAAGCCATCGCTGGCACAAAGCAGTGCACACTCGAGTTAATGTATCGTCATATCTGAAAAGATTAGCAAAGGAAATTGAGAAGTTTAGAGCTAAAATTAAAAATAGGCAGTTTGGTCAAATAAAGACCAGCCAACGGTAAAAAATCAGTCAACGATATTGTTTCCCTAGCTAATCTTTTGCTGACAAAAACAAACACAAAACTAAGAAACAGAGCAGTGCAGGAAACCGTAATGCAAGACAGTTATACAGAAAATTTAAGTAACGCGTAAACAACAATCGTGTTGTATTAAGACGTACTGAGGCTGTACTGGTGGCAACCCAGGAGCAAAAATCCAAGCATCCCAATTGATCTGATCAAACAGTCCTGCTTCCTTCTAAAATAATTGTAAAATAAGAACAAGCCTGCAATATTGGCGCCATTTATTTGCGAATTTAGTCCGGAAAAAGTTAATGACATCAAGAGTACCCCTTAGTTACTGCGCTAAAGACATGATCTGCACGATAACGGCCCCCCTCATCACAAATTGAACACTAGTCGTCTTCAACACGTAAATATACAAGCGAGTCAGCGTACACAAAAGTGGGGTCTCTTGCGCTTCCCCCCCAGCCCTAACTTTTGATTTTTTTGACCAATAACTTTGAAATTTGGTGAGGGTGCATACAGGCTGATGAATTCAAAAATTAAAAAATTTTAAAGTTTTTAAAAAATTTTTAAAAATTTAAAATTTCAGTTTGGTAAGGCGGGACCAAGGGGAACCAGAAAGTTTTTTAAAAAAGTTTTGCTGGAAACTTGCATACAGAGGTTTTATGGGGCGCTGAGCACGAATCCGAAGTCCGTTTTTCGATTCAGCTTTTCGTTAGCTCAGGATAAGCTTACATGTTAAGCTTACAACTTTAGCTTATACTGAGCTAACGAAAAGCTGAATCGAAAAAAGGACTTCAGATTCGTGCTCAGCGCTCCAGAAAACCCCTGTATGCAAGTTTTAAGCAAAATTGAAAAAAATTTTGGTTCCCCTTGGTCCCCCCTTACCAAACTGAAATTTAAAATTATTAAAAAATTTTTAAAAACTTTAAAATTTTTTAATTTTTGAATTCATCAGCCTGCAGTATGCACCCACACCAAATTTCAAAGTTATTGGTCAAAAAAATCAAAAGTTAGCGCAGGGGGGGGAAGCGCAAGAGACCCCAAAAGTGTACTAGGCAGTGACTTCCTCAACTACATAGGGCCCCATTTGTGGGTGGGGTACATAGTTATCGTGCAGACTATGCCCCCAGCGTAATAACTAAGAGTGTGACACTTGCCACACTCTTAAGTAGTTATTATGTACTCTTGTGACATGGATTTTAACTATAATTCACTGTGGTCGGCTGACCACGACATTGAAATTTTAAAAATCTGGTCTTTAGTAAATGCACAACACACGTGGGATCTTGTCTCGTTTGCCGCCTCCCATCACTCAAAATTTTTAAAACTGAACCAATAAGATAAAATTCGGTATGGGTATGTTTTCGACCATGCTGAGTTCAAATATAGCAAAACTTTTCGAATTCGGGAAATTAGATTTTTGATTGGCAAGGGGACCAAGGGAAACCTTAAAATTAGTTGTCTTCGATTATGCTGAAAAAAGAGTTTTCTGGGCCCCTGAACACGAATCTGACGTCCGTTTTCTATTCAGCTTTTCGTTAGTTCAGTGTAAGCTAAGGTTGTAAGTTCAAGATGTAAGCTTATATTGAACAAACGGAAAGCTGAATCGACAAATTCGGACTCCAGATTCGTGTTCAGCGAGCCCGACAACCCCTCATGCAACTTTTCAGCGAAATCGAAGGAAAAAATTCCCTTTCCTTGCGAACCGAAGAAAATCGAATTTCGCGAATTCGAAATATTTTGCGATATCGATGTCTACAACAACTCAAAGACTCAAACATCTTAAAAAGCATTACATACTTTATCCTTAAAGTAATCCAAGAAATGGTTCTTCCAGTCCGCAGTTGTGATGCTTTGATATTTAAATTTTTCAATATAAGACTTGAGAAAACCTAACATCGACTCTAAAACACATATAATTCACACTTGAAATTTATGGCGAACTAAAAACCCGCTGAAAATTTTAGAAATCACTCAGCCGATTACAGATCAAAAATTTTAAAGCAAAAGGTATCCCGCTAATGCATTTCTTCAAAGCCAAATTAAGTTAATGCACGAAAATTTCGCAACCTTTCCACTTGGCGGCAATGCCTATTTACCGATTAACGAACGAACACTCACAGCGTTTGTATACTTAAGGGGGGTCGCTTTGGGTCAAAATCGATAGACACGGATTTCGCTCATTTTCACATACAATATTGGTACACATGTTCCCAAAAACAGGACAAAACAGCAGAGTTCGAAATCAAACTGTGGCAGAGATATTCAGCTATAAAGTTGGAACACTGTGATTTGCCCTCCAAGGTCATGTTGAGACAGAACGGCAGCGAAATTTGGGACAACTAATATGGCAAATTAATTTTTTAGGTTGGCTAATATTTTAATGCTAAAACAACTCCGGGATATCCAGCCAGTCGTTCACAGTACATTCTTCAATTGTGAACTGAGCCTTTTTCATCAAACTGTGCCCTGAAAGTTTAACTTGCACTAACTTTCAAATACTACTTTCAGACACATAGTTCTATTAGAAAAGTTGTTCAGGTCGTCAGTAGCTATCGAATTTGTCTATATTTTGGGAATTTCAAAAAATTGACTTTTGTTACTGAAGAGATCAAAGGAGCCGACACGACAGAAAAGTTCTACCTAGAAGCATTTGCCTTTACCATAATGTCCGGCAAGCATTGGGAGTTTGATGTGCCAATTTTGGTGACTTTCGAGTGGGTAACGAGTGAGAAATTATTAAAAGAACGTGAAAATTGTGAAAAATTTTGATTTTTGGCAAAATTAGCAGATTTTGTGGCAAGTTTTTGAGAGCACTAAATGGTAGAAATTTGCAACTACTGTCATAAAATTCTATGTATGCGTGTAGAGTGCAAGTATCTACAAGCGATTTCTGCAGCTTTCGCCAATCGTGCAGGAGAGACGAAAATGTTTCGCTGGTCCAGTATTTCGTGGTACAAACAGCACCAATTTTACAAATTTTTGACTTTGAAAGTCGCCAAAAATCCGACATTCAACACAGAAGGCTTATTTGCACTCTCTGATATGTCCTTAACATGAACAACATAGTTGTAGCGCTGTATCTCTCACACTGCGAAAAATGTTTCTGCCACAAACCTTTTAACCTAACTTTTTCATTTTCCTATGTTTAACACATGCACCGTTGAAGGGTTCACAGAACGACAGAAACAATATAACGCAAAACGCACCTGTCTCATTTTGAGGACCCATGGGGACTACAAAATGTGAAAATGAGCAAAATCGGAGATGGTCGAAAAATCGGTCAAAAAGCGACCCCCCCCTTCTTAACAGGGTTTACTTTTGGCGAAAAGTGAAAGCGATGGGAGTGAAGTCCATAAGTGGAGCGTTGGGAAATAAAATTGCTTCAAAATGCTAAAAAATAGTCCTATATAAATTTAAAAGGTACTGAATTGTTTTAGTACTAAAATAGTAGATTTTAGACAAAAACAGTTTTGCTAGGAAGCCGGGGTATTTCTGGAAATTGCAATTTCCTGGCATTTTAGAGAATAACGGTTAAAAAGGTGGATGTGGGGGTGGAGTCGGAGTGAAGGAGGGAGAAAGTGAAAGTATGAAGGAAGTGTCCCGCTTCACTAAAGTAAACCCCGGATAAAGGCGGACTCCGGACTATTAGCCCATTACCCGTATTGGAAGAGTGAGAGAAACAAGGCTCAATGGGGGCATGAGAAAGATTTGTACTATATTCCGGGAAAGATAGGCAGACGATAACATTTCACAGTTCCTTATAGGTGCACGTAAATCACTCACGTTGTCACTCACACAGATGACAAAAGTTCAGCAAACATATCGAACTACTTAAAAATACAAAACAAAACAATCTCTATGTTAAACGTTTACTCTACCAGTCTACCCTTTCCTCCGACAAGCTGTTCCAAATAGAACAGAAGAGAATGGCCCTTCTGATAGGGAATGGAAGAGAAGCTGTCGTCTGGATCCACATTTTCCAGATTAATCACAAGCTGGGTATAGGGATGCTGTGCACCGAACGAGTCAATCTAAAAAAACAGGTCTATAATCAGTCAGCCAAGCACCCACACAGTTGCAACCATATCAAACTTTTCAATGATTACTAAAAGCAAGAGAAAAACAAATTTTCAGGCAGTATTATCATAATCAGCCTGCTTATGGCGCCTTATCTACTATATTTTGGCTGTTAATATTTATAGAAAGGTACATTTCCTTCAATTGTGCTAACAAACGCACTGCATTAACCAGGGCCTTCCATCCTCCAATAGCGTGCATATGACGCTCTGATTCCGAACCAGCCAACTGACCACAAATTATGTATTCAAAATAGGTTGTATGACCTTCATTTAGCCTAAAAGTGTAGATGATCGAAAAAAGACATCAAAATTGTAAAATCGAAAACAAAAACTGAAAAGATATATATGCCATGACGTATTATCTGATAAATTTAAAACAAAAAATTTAATAAAACACAAGTCTTCCATTATTATTTTGCGCAACACAACAAGGTCAAGAGCGCACCAAAAGTCATTGAAAGTAGAATTGGTAACTAAGTTTCCAGTCCAGCTGTGAGCAATTTCATGAGCAATCACTGAGGCAAGAGAGCGATCACCGGCCTGCAAGACAAGATAAAAACACATCACATCACATCGATGTTGCTGGCAACGAAGCAGCTGACACTGCTGCTAAATTGTGAACTGAAATGGAGCAGGAAAACGTGGAGTTGGACTACACCACCGCCAAAGCCGCCGTTAAAAGATATATCCGTGAAGAATGCATGCGGCTTTGGAAAGCCGAAGATACAAATGGAACATTCGACGGGAATAAACCTGTTTCGCTGGAACTGGAGCAAGGTCTCAGCAGGAAGGAGCGGGTGACTCTCTCACAGCTGAGATGTAATGGTCACTCCCTCCTGCTGGCCAAGCAAAGGTACAGGATGGGCATCTCTCCGTCTCCCGCCTGCCCTGACTGCTCAGCTCCGGAAGAAGACCTACCTCACCTATTACTCCACTGCCCTGCTCACAGGGGCGCTAGACGACTGCACTTCGGGTCCCGGCCCAGGCTTGACATCATTTCGAGGGGTCCCCCCAGGGTCCTTGCCTATCTCCGGGATGTGGGCCGACTCTAGTTGGTCCAACCGCATTGAGTCTGCTCACGACGGTCCAGGAAGATGAAGAAGAAGAAGAAGAAGAAGAAGAAGAAGAAGATAAAATACGTAAATATTAAAAAAACAAAAGATTATATATATCGAGCTTGGGTTCTAGACCTTTCATTCTTCATTTAATCTAGTGTTCTTAGAAGAAAAATGGATCCCTCACTGGTGAACTGGAGTCAGGAAGGAAGCACAAAGCGAATACAGCAAACATGTCAATAGGATACATACTACAGTACAGTTCTAAACAAACAAACTTTGCCATTATTAAATCATTTTTAAAATACAGCTGTAAATTGTTGAAGTTGGCACCTAATACCGTCAAACTTATTTTACAATTGGTACAAAACGCGTATTTGACTTGAAAATTACCAGTATACTGGGCGTCACAAATGTCAGACAAGGATTCTCCATCCCGCCATAAGGAAAAGAAGGAGGCAGAACCAGAAGATCATAGGTACCCCAAACATAGGGACCCAATAAACTTTCGGCTATAGACAGCATTTGCTCCGTCTGAAAAAACAGACATAACAAGGAAGAAAGAAAATGTGGCAAAGTTCAGACAATAACGATTGAGTAACAATAAAATGGGAAATTTGCCAACCGACAGGAGCGCAGCCAGGGGAGGAGGCAAGGGGGCATGCCCCCCATGAAATTAGACTGTCCCCTGGAAAAAATCTGGCATCAGGACGGGACAGCAGCTTTAACTATTTAATGCCATTTACGTCATTTCTGTGCATACACATAATTGTAAATTACGGCATAAATGTTGCTGCATCGAAGTTGGCCCTTTACTTTACCTAACAATTGTTAATCGATTAAAGTTACGAAATAAACGAGAAATTCGAGAATGATATGTGCTCTACCTCCCTGGGTTTATTTTAAGCAAAAAAGTTGAGGTGGGGAGAGTGGGGGAGGTCCAACGGTGAGGGCAGAAAATGCCAAAAAACAGTAAAAATAGCCTGTTTGCTATACATACTGCTATAACCACGCTAAAAAGTGCTCAAACATTAGGTTTGAACGACGATTTTTTACCAAAAAATTCCGGCGAAGCTGCAAAACTTAAAATTTTGACCGAAAATCTTTAAAATTTGGCATTTTCTGGGCTCCTTATAGTGAGTGGGGGGAATCCAAAAAGTGGGGTCGCACCCCGCCAGTTAACGTAAACCCAGCCTCCTGGATTTCACTTCTCGAGAGGGGGAGGCTCAGCCCCCGAGACCCCCAATTGAATTTAGTTAGACGATTCATTTCTGTGGTTATGTTTCAACTTATTTTTGTCTTTTCTTGAATTACTATATACATAATTGATTTTAACCTAGTATACATCTGAAAAAATTATACTAGCAAGCAGTTCGGCTTTTTTAACTAACAGTTAAATTTGAAAAACTTTAGCTTGCCCTGCCCCACCCATCAAAATTTTTTGTCTGCGCTAGTGCAACCTGATGTTCAAATTTCAGCCCTTACATCAATGTTCAAGGTTCCCGGCTTAGATTACGGATATAATCCCGAAGAGATATCCAGAACTTTATACAAAATCAGCCATAGCATTACCTCTGCAAATTCATACGCAGCAGACTCTACAATGCCAGCTTCACTCCAAACATGACTCCTTGGTCCAATTTTTCTAAAATTTGAACTAAGAGTTTTAAGCAATTTAAATCCAAATATTTCTGACAAAAGTAATCCGTAACATAGGATATCCAACAGAAGAGATCATAGCTCCAATTATGTGACCAAAATAATCCATTGGCAGGGAACAAAGGTCTCACTTGCCTGGATTCAAGAGCACCAACAGCAATGGCGATTAAATAGCTCGGAACTGGCACCTTAAACCAACATCAAAACATAATAAGCAAAAGTATGATAATGAAACAAGTAAATTTTCTATGTTTTGAAGAGTCTATTCTTGAATACCTGATGAAGTGATGTGCATGATGCTATTTTTTTCGCCAGTGACTTTATTCTTCTGCTTATCTGGGTTCGTCAGCTAATAGCTAATACTGCTCCTGTATTGTCAGGGTATTTTTAGGGATTTTTTTCGGGGGGGGCTTCCTGGGGGGGAGGAAGAAATTTTCGGGGGGGGGAGATTTTTTGCAAAAATGAGCCAAAAAATGGTATTTTTTGGCGTATTTTGCATGGTGAAACACAAAAAGTTCTCAAAAATGCCAGGATTTAAGCTAAAAATAGCTATTTTTTCAAAAAATCTCAAAAAAAATTTTTGAAAATTGGTCTATTTTTAGCAAAAATTTGGCCCTCCAAAAACTCCCGGGGGAGAGCAAAAATCCCGGGAGGGGGCGATTTGGGGGAAGGCATTTCCGGGGGGAAGGTCAATTTCGGGGGGGGGCGCCCCCCCCCTGTAAAAAATGCCCTGATTGTAAAAAATACCCTGATTGTATCAGAGTGCGCCGACCAAAACCCGCCTAACGATTCTTTTAAGCAAAAAAGATTAACAACTCCTTCATCGTTTCATAGAGGAGAAGTCAGCGCAGCACCAAATCTGAACGTCTAACTTTAGAAAAAGTTTTATTTAAAAAACCATTATAACCAAACCGTCTCCTCAAAAAACGAGAAGTGAGACTTGGTATCTGATTGGTTGCAGACAGGTTGACTATGTCTCCCTCAAAGAGAGGCAAGCAGGCGCTTAGTCAGGGAATCGAACAAGGATGATAACACAAACAATAAGAAACATTTTCTATATGCAACTGCGGGCGAAAATTCCCTAAATCTACCTATGTCCTTATACATATATATACGCTTCACATAATATTGTTTAACATATTCTGAGTTACTTATATATATTCGAACGATGATAGGACTCTTACTTTTTGCTCAAATTCAAACTGCCTTTTCCCCGGAGACGACAACACGACGGAGCCAGTGTTGCACTGTACGGCACTCATAAGTGCAACCAACGGCTCTGGTACTGTCACACGGGCGGTATAAGTGAATTTCACACCTGGAGTGTCCTGGCAAGGAAGTAGGCTACGAGCATGAATTGCCTATAAAGTGATAACAGTTAGGCTATTGCAGAACAAAACGAAACAAAACAAAAGCTTGGAATTAATATGATTTGAAGCGCACGTGTAACATGCACAAACGTACATACGTACGTAAGTAAGTTAATTCTTGAAAAACTTGATTAATTAATTTTTATGTCACCCAAAAGTAGCTTAAAAATCTTCCTCACAAACAGAAAAGTCTGGAAGCATTGGTGGTCAGTCTAGACTCAAGACCTACTTGACACTGACTGAAAAGATAAGGATACTGTTTTCCCAAGGTCAGCTGTGGATCCAACCACTGAAGGGCTCCTGCTGTAGGCGAAGTTTCATAGCAAATTTTAATACGGCTGAAACAACAGAAAACACTGTTCGTACGCATGCAAACAGAATACAGCTGGAGTTTATACGGGGGGGCATCCTAACCATAAACACTCTTCTTCCCCCCCCCCCTCCTCCCAAAGACACCCTTCCTCTAAAAAGTGGGCGTCTCCTTTTGCTATAAGACTTTGCTCAGAAAAAATCAACGTCAAGTTTCATCACTGCCTTGTCAGAGTTTTTTACCTAATTTTAACCTCTTTTGACCACTAACTATTGGAAAAATTTAATTTCTTCAATGACTGCTAATGCTACAAAACAAATAACACCAAATTTCACTGATGAGGTCAGGAGAAAATATGGCAACTGGAACGACGTGATGTGAATTACGGCTGACAAACTTAACAAATCGACGGATTAGTGCACAGTGTAAACAACTGACCAAGCCGATTCCACCACACCAATAAATCGTAAAAATATAAGAAATGGTAGACTTGAACGCCAAGATGTCGTGCAGAACCACTTTAATAGCGCTGGCCAGCGTTTACTTCATTTTCTTGACGTAAATGCTGTTTGTATCTCTACGGAGATCCGCTGGCCACTGCAGTCCTCTTTCTGTGCATAGCACAGTCGGAGAGGTTTTGATAAAACCTTCTCTGGCTATGTTGCAGCACAGATAGAGCCGAGCTGGCTGTCCTTCTGGGACAACCAGGCAGGAGCTCCAGAGATTAGTTCTCTCTGGGTAAGAGCGCTCACAGCGCCCATTGGCTCTCTCCTGTTCGGACTAAGGCTACGGCCTTAGTGACTGCAGGCAGGCGTTTTTCATTATTTCTTTAGGCGTAATATTTTAGACATATAACCTAGGTACCCTTGGCAATGTTTCGGGCAAGTTTCAGCCAAATTGGAGAAATTTTATTTTTTCGATTTTTCTTTTTCATCCCCCAAAACGGGCCGAAAAATCGAAAAAAATAAAATTTCTCCGATTTGGCTGAAACTTGCCCGAAACATTGCCAAGGATACCTAGGTTATATGTCTAAAATATTGCGCCGATATCTTTTTTCATTGGTCGGCTATGGCGGGTCAAAGTTGCCATAATCGCTGTTTTGGCTCAAAAACGGCGATTTTTCGAACTTTGAACGGCCATATCTCAAAAGTGGGTCTGGAATTTTGTTCATTTTTTGCATGGACGTTGGTAGCATATGGATAAATAATATTTATAAAAATTGTGTGGTACTAAGGCATAATGAGGTCACTAGGTCAAAAAATGTGGAAATGCGCCTACTGAGCTTGGAGGCTTAAGCTAAGGTTCGACCGTCGCAAACTGCGGAACATGACCGCTAGAAAACTCAAACTGACAGAGATAGGTGCCCCATGTGTGGTGCCTGTATGGTTAAGATATGAACTGTCTGACTCTTCTCTATCGGCCTGAGCACAATTTTGATTGGTGAAGTCCTACGGCGACGTCAGTGGTAGAGTCGAAAATCACGAATTTTGCTATAACTCGTTGAATATACGGAGTTGAGCTCTAATATTTGAAGGTTTTCCTTTTACGTCAGGTTGCTACAAGTCCTGAAAGTTTGAGCCAAATCGATTTTTGAAGGTTGTCCAAGTTATGGTTGACCCTACCAGAAATCGGCTCATATATATATAAGCATTTTGGTTTCTATCAGTTCACCATAAATAGTCAAGCAAGACCTATTTCTGGTGGCTCAAAGATCTGGCGGCTGTCTGTGCAGTTTGATGCACTCCTCCTGGAAGCATCAAGTCTGAGAACTTGTTGGGATAGAGAGGATTTTTGTTTATGAATCGAGAGAGGACAGTGACAGTTAGAAACTTAGAACCTTCAGTCGAAAAATTGTTTTTGTCCTGTCAGAATTTACCTGAATGCATTTGCTGAAAAGACCGCTTGGGTGTGGTCTGCGGAGTCTCAGTGCTAAGCTGATCGTTAGTGCACTGTCGTGGTTATTTGTTCCTGTGCAAATACCTGTCCCTGTATTGCAGTTCCAGCTGTAGTGGCAGACAAGGACAGATAACTGAAGTGCCTAAGTGAAGTGTCGATTGTAAATATATATTTACATACTGAATATGTGTTCTTGTCTACCTCACAGCTACCATCGTCATCGCGTTTATCGACAATGTAACTGTGCATGCATTATCGTGAAGTCTTGCACATTACATCTATATACAATAAGTCAATTAGGTATACCGTTGTGAAGTTTGACTCTATGAAACTTAGTAAAATCCTGTTGCCTGACTTTTGACTACTAGGATAAGACTAGACTACAGGTGAATACCGGTGGTGTGTGATGTTGGAGAAACGGAGGATCCTGACCGACTAAGAATCAATTTGGCGATTACAACGGTTTATTATAATTTCAGCAAAACTTGATGACAAGGTTAATACAAAACATTAACCTTAACCAAAAGTGTAAACTTTACCAAATTACAAAACACAACCAAAGCCGACAGTCGCAGCAGCCGACAGAGCGACAAAGGAACTAACCAAAACCCAAAGGTGATCACCCCAAATTCGGACCTAACAGCAACTACCCAACCTTTCTTCATCAACCTACACCCACAACTGCCACAAAACTACCCAATATGGAGAATCACAACTATTAGCTAGCCAGACCTATGAATTTAGACAGAAGTGATGTAAAATCATTGAATGTTTGTCAAAATGTAATATTAATTCACTTAGGCTTAGCAACTCGAGTACAATTTATATCTTTCCTGTCGGTGCTAACTTCACACCGTCAATTAAGTTTGCTTTTCTGTATAAGCTTGAAACAAAGTTTTCTGTGTAGTCAATAATTCGAACTGCTCGCTTTGCGATTTCTCTCTTCTCTTTCGATTCTGTAGTTGGCTGATGCATCTTTCACCCAGCAAAGCCAGAGTGGAAAAGAGTAATCCTATTATTCCTATCTCAAAGATAATCAATATATCCTGTAGTCCATAGCTACTTTCTTGTACTGAAGATATGTCGATTGTAGATTTGCTACTGCTAAGCGGAACATTGGGCTGAGATATTCTTTTGTAGAGATCCAGTGGGGAACCACCAGACACAGCCAGTTGAATTAGATTCTTTACGTAGGTAGGTAGATTTCTTTGATAGTAGTAATAATTTGCTCTACCTGGAAATAGAAGGAATATATAAATAAAAAACGTTGATTTGCCAGTATTTATTAAGTATGATCTAGCTAAGTGGCATTGTCACTCAGGACTCAGATATACGTACATAAGTTAAGCACACGTTTACAACAGTGTTGATTTCACTATTACCTTTAGGTGTTTTATAGCCTTAAAAATTAATTTAATTTTAATTTATTTGGGCGTATATAATAATAATTAATACCTGGTAGCAAATTAAAATCAAGTACACGAAATCCTGAACTTTTCTCCGTATATAGAAAGCTTCGACTTTTGTAATCTGCTGCAATATAGCAAGCTTTGATTGGTTGATTCATGAGCAAATCGAGAACCATTTCCAGCTCGTTTTCTTCGTACGGTGGTTGTCGCACGTGGTCAAAGAGATCCTGTATCAGAATATAACTGTTGTGAAGAGTTAATATTAGGAAGAGTACGACACCGTTACTCTTCCTTAGTGTAAATAACTGGTTTTCCTAACTGGTGCACATCCAACTGGAGTGGGTCTTACGGATAACAAAAATTATATAAAAATTGTCGCTGAACTACAAAATTGAGCTAATTACAGTCGTTCAAAATTTAGCCATAAACAAATTTTAAACAAATAGTTAACAGAGATTTAGATAGAGGTTGAGATTTAAACATTGATGTGTCGACTGTCGAGAACCTCGCATAACAAAGCTAAACGGTACCACCCTTGAGATTTAGATATTAATGTGTCGAGCATTTCGCAAGCTTAGAAATCCGGCCGGGAAAATGGAAAACCCCTACAAAATGCAAACTTTACCTTTAAGCTTGCTGTACTTTCAAAGTCCAATAGGACTGCATGGAAACTTAAGAGCGTGCATTCTCCAGAGATAATTTTTTCCTTAATATGTTCAAAGCTTTCAGTATTGCTGATTGCACTCTTTTGCACTGTTAATGCAATCGCAATGGCATTGGCCTGAGTCGACACAACAATACTGATAACGAATAACGTCAGTAGCCACAAAAACATTCCCGAAGCCAATCGATTATGGTCTTTCCATCGGTTCAGTAAACATATCGTACGTATTCCGTAGTCACCGACTTCTGCGTTTCTTCGTCTAATTCGAATCGTCATGATAATATCACAGATTTGGTCGAAGCCAAATCCTAGGATTAGATAGCCAAAAATGGTAACATAAATTTCCCAGTCCATGACCGTACTGAAAGGTTTCCGCTGATAAACGACATTTTCTGGTGAGCCGTAGGTGATAAATACGGGATATTCTATTATGACAGGCATGGTCATCTCTCCCTTTATTAGTGTTGGATCGTATACATCTGTCAAACCTAGAAATACGATCGGGCCAGAGTTCATACTACGAAGAGTAAGACACTGAGCGCTTCCGTATTAAACGTATTAAGAAATTGCCCAAGAGGAAGTACACAAAAATTTACATATGGTTAAAAACTATTTCCCAACAACGTAGGGATGAGACCTGTGTAAGTTGTAGGATTTAATTTGTGGAAAACGCCCATTGTCAATCAGTAAGAATACCACTTGAGGAGCCCCCTCCTTGAAATTTCCGTCTTAATGTTTCGAGCCTCGTGTAGGTTTAATACGCTTAAGGATTTTGAGTTGAGAGAGATCCATACACCATTTTGAAGCTTGCGTAAATCCACCTCATTTTAAGAAACTACCAAAATATAGTACATTTTTGACATACCAGCTAAATACATTTTACATTTTTTACAGGACATTTTTTGGATTTAGCTCAATAGCTCCTAATGCTCGAGAAAATCAGCCTAATGTGCAGTGAGGCCACATTTCGCAACTCGCAACTGGCGATGTCATAGCTCAAGAATGTTAATCCGCAATATTGCGAATTTTCATCCTGCCAAATATCCCGCGAATCCATTGGATAGTTTTGAGAAATTGATGTTTAAACAAAATAATCGCAGTTTTGCCAAAATGGTTTTTCAGCCAAATCTCCAGCTTACCTAAAGCAACAAACTCCAGTCACTGACAGCGTATCGATTGCATATAAATAAACCAAAATTGTCCGTAACATTCAGAAAAAACTGATTTCTTCGGGAAATGGGAATTTTGGACCCCCAAAATCGTTCTTGGCTTTACTTATAACACTGACCCAACCACAAGAGACAGCTCAGAGGCTGTAAAAGCGATACTGTTTATTTTCGTGTCCTGTTTCCAGCTATAACAACCAATGTGGTGTATCGGCATTCTACTGCGAGAAAAATGGCAAAAACAAAAAATTTCTTTCCTTTTCACATCCGGGATTGGTCCCGGAATGTTACAAAGCACCAAATTACCAAAATAATATATTTGGAAAGTTTCATCCACCTTCGTAGAGAATTTAAACTTTTAGGGTCAAAGCGGTCAAAGGGCAAGTTACACAAAGCGCTACCAACCTTCATCTTAAGCATCTGACAATAATGCATGTAGGTAAAAGAAACAGGTCCTGAGCCTGACAATGTAATCACTTGCAGCTAAGCAGATAAAATTTTAAGAGTTCGCATGTGCAGTTGAGTCCGAGTTTACTTCAGTTGAGTTTCGTTGAAGAATGCATTTTTATAACCACTGAACTGATGACGTCTTACTATGGTTTCGTTAGTTTCTTACCTGTTATATCATAAAGTCCTTCAGCGAAGGCTTCGTAGCTGTGATTAAGATTGAGTAATGGCACTACTTTGATTTTGAATCCTAAGTTTGTCAGTAACCGGTAAATCAGCAAAAATTCCGTTCCAGGAAAACAGGATTCATTCTCTGGATAAGAAGTGAAGCACGACATTACATAAGGAACCATAACATAGGCACCTACTCTGAGTGTTACGTTATTTACGTTGGTCATTCCTTCGTCTAAACACTTACAAAAGTAGAACAACATTCCCTATGGCAGCGCTGATTATATACTTTCTGATTTAGTATAAGGCTGTCCTAATGTATCACAAGGAAGTTGCCAAATTGTACAAACTATTTGCTTATCGAAGGGAAGGCCACTACCTACAGCTACATATTAAGCCCAGTTTACTTGGGTCTACTGTGCCATCGGTTCTCCTCTAAGGTTTGCAAATCCTTGGCTGGAACAAAAAAGACCGTGCCCCAGACGGTTTTCCAGAACACTGGTCTTCGCCGAATGACGGGAGTATCGTTAAGCCATGTCGTGACTTTCAGAAAGGCATGTCGTCTTACCTCCATCAGACAAGCCTAGCTAAGTCGAGACGGATAAACAGTAGGACATTCTGTTTGGGTGGATTTCAGATTCCTCCTGAGCTTTTGAGAATGCCTAGCCGATCTAGGAAGGAATGGTGCTGCATAGCTCTGTAACTTTCATGGCGGAGAGGCTAACCTAGTCAAGTAATGTCTTACTAGTTTGACTGAGGCTGACTCTCAAAAACCATGGATCAGCCCTCTGAACCTGAACCAACTAAGCCCAATCCTCCTCGATTCAGTTACAAATGTCTTAGAAGATACTTTCAGTTCATTTGCTTATGGAACTGATAAGCCTAGCAAGTTGTCATGAAAGCGGGCTTTGCATTTATACAGTTCAAAGCATTTAAGCGTTTATATAAATAATTTTGATTTCATATATACGTTTCAACTAAAACTAAAAATTATGATTCGGCGAAGACCTCCAAGCCTCCAGGATTCCTAGAGAATTATGACAGCCTGAGCTAGGGTAGAGTTACATAGCCAAAGTTTAGGTACTTTTTGTGATTTGATATATATCAAAGCTTTGCTGCTAAAAGTGAAACGGCCTGAGTTGAGCGAAAAAATTATGCTAGTTCTGGGCAATTGTCGTTACATTCATCCAAAGGGGCTCAAACTTTCATTATCAAATTAACTATTTAAAGCTTAGAAAGGGGACGTTGTGTGCCAGATTCCTTCTTTGTCACGCGACATTTTTCTTTAGTTCCCTTCTGAAGCACCAGAAAATTAACGAAATCAAGACTTAGAATTAGAAATTAGAATATCTTTTTGAATTAGTGAATGAACTTGCAATTGAAACAATTGAAATTTTGTAGGTATGGATTAAGTCGAATGTTAGATGATTGACCTTTTCCTGCCACGCAGCAAGACAAACCCAACCATCTAGAAGAGATGAAACAACGCCACGAATATCACATAGATGAAGACGCTACTTGATAGCTAGAATTTGCGCTTTAATTGAAATTTCAAGCGCTAGATTTGAAAATTTGCTTGAATCTTGGTTTAATTTTTTGTCTCATTTTGTTTGTTACTTGCTTGAACCTGTGCTCGCTCAGTTCAAATCGACAGTGAAGCAAAATAATAATTAATTGTGCAATGATTAACTAAAATACCTAAAAAACTAATTATTTAATTATATATAACAGCTAAGTAGCCATTTACAAGCGACATGATAGTAGCACATAATTTACTGAACAGTACGGATACCTATATAATTCCAAGGCCATTCAAAAACAGCAATAATTTGTGACTCTAGATTCATAAGTGCTTCTATTAATGAGTTCTTGAAGACTATAGTAAACCATACTTTTGTCAAAACATTTCAATTAATTCATCTACTAGCCATGCGGCATATAACCGTGGGCTGGCCTCAGCAAATTCTCTGCAGCTAAATTTCGACGGTAAATGGAGTAAGATAAGGGCGCCTCTCTTAATTCTTTGCGAAGAATTAGTTGATTCTCATTCAAATCTGATTTGGCAATTTCGCCTTCAGACGACAGAAATCCATAAGATAGCATCAGAACAGGATAGGCAACAATAACGGCCGCAGACGGTTCCATTAGATGACAGGCTAGTGCTGAAAATTAAGGAAAAACATTAAAGTTAAGTTATGTATATTTATTGTTTAACAGTTATTTTAGATATTCAGTAGTTAAAATTATCTTAAATGTGAGCTTTCGGATTGTAGGATTTTGTATAGTACGACTCTTAACTGCTTAAGCTAGAAAAGGACTTTATAGCTGACAAACTGAACTGAACTGAACATGAAATTAATACCAAACGCGGATGCCTTGCAACAGTACAAGATCAGCTATTACTTTATGACTCTCTAGCATAACAGGATATTACATAAATTCTCTCCTAATGTAAGAAAATATTTATCTCGAAGTATACTTAGAGACTGTCACTTAGGCTTGAAACTTAGCCTTGACACCTTCTAATCTCATCTTAGCAAAGAATGACGCTAAGATTGCCTTTTGTCAATGTGTGTGAGGATTGAGGTATTAACGTTGTGACGGCTTGAGTGATGTTATATTTTATTAGGTAAAAGATTCCCGTTTAAGGGATTATTTGACTGTTTGATGCCCTGTGGTCCACTCCTACTGTAGAATTTAATCACGGCATAAATTAATAAAAAGTACATTTTGCGTTTACATAAAAGGGTCCGTTTCTTTTATTTGTGGAGTCGAGGATCGATTTGTAGAGGATGAGTTTGGATTCTTGAAAAATGCATACAAGAGGAATTGTACAATTATACCAGCTGCAATATTGCTTTAATATGCACTTGTTATTTCTCATGATGAAGCGTGTAGAACGTATACCTAGAAGTGTCTGGCAGCTGTCAGGTTCTGTTCTCAGCTGCAGGTGCATGCTCTGCACACAAACGGATGAACCCTCCCCCACCACAACACAAACACACCTACACAAGCGAGAGTTGTTGGCCGGTGTCAAACCGGCTGGTCGGCCCAGAGCGGAGCCAATACCCGGCCGGCCGGGCTTATAAACCCGGCCGGAACCAGTTTGTTCCCCTTTCTCGTGTATTTTGCAGCGACAATACATGATGCGTGACAATAAGCGACCCCCCCCCCTTACCAATCAGTATACCAGTAGTACACGTTTCTTCTGCTCACTCGCCGTGTTTTTACGTGTTAAAAATCGAAAACACAACGACTCCGTCAGAACAACGTGTCTGTTTCGAGCATTAGCAGACAAGGATAGCGGGTTAATTTGTTCGAATTTTGATGGGGTCATTCGTTAGTGTGCAGAGTAATGCAACCGTATCTGCTGGTGCTGGCAGTCATCTGTTATATCTTTCTTGATAACGCCTAGATAAAAACTATTTTAGGTTTAAAATTGATGACGAAAGCCAATAGGGAAATAAGGTTTTTCCAAACTTTGTCGTTTATAAAAATATTAACGAAACTAAGTTGCTGTACAATAGAAAAACGAATCAATTTCATCCATACAAAAAGCAACATCGGAGCTATAGCTGATCAAACAGAGAGGAAAAATTCTAATGAGTCCCAGAAAAGTTGTCATCTTCTGCATAGTGATTAACAGTTCTGATTAAAATCTCAGGCAACAATTGTATCATTTCGGCATCTGATCAAACACATGGGAAACTGGAATAAACGGCAGTGTGAACTACAGTTTCAAGCTGTGCCGGATATTTCCAGAAAATATATTTTGTGGAACGAATAAATAGGCACGTCCTTAAAATATCATTTCGTAGGAGAGAAGCTGCAAAACAAGCTCATTTTAGCCGTCGAAATTACAAATGGCGTTCCATCCTTTAGTTCTTCCTACATATTATTTTACGGGTAAGATATGCCTACGTTAATGGAAAACAAAAATCAGTTATAATGCAGAGGAGCGGACTTGAAACCTTTAGCTGACACCGACACCTACGTTAGAAGCTACCTTCTTCGTCAACACAAGATATAACTTAGTTTAGATTTATGGTGTCGTTGAAGTTGAACAAATTGAACAAAAGTTTAGCAAAAGTTAGTAAAGTTCCGAACATCCTGACTGTCTACAAATGTATCGTACCATAAAATATAATTACGTAAGCTACTCAAGCAGCGGCTGATCTAAATGTGAAAGTAATTTTTGTATGCCTAATTGGTTATGAACGGAACGGGACCAAAATAGTTCGGGTGCGTGGTACACCTGTTTGTAGATTGATTAAGCAATATTTAAGCGGCGAAGTGGTTCTCACCGTTCAACAGATATGTGCTTGTTGGCAGAGAGTGACAGTGATTAAAAGAGGGAGCTACCCCTCCAGCCTCCTGGAGAAAATCAGGCAAATTCTTTGCTTAACCCACAATATGCAGAAGGATAAAACATACCATGATAGGAGTTAATTTCCTCGTTGGCATAATTTCAGGTGCCTGCGTTTGATTTCAATTACCTGAATCTGCCCAAGTTTCTAAAACTTGTCCAGTTGAACTCAAATTTGATGTAGGTATTCTTCCATGCCCTTCCAAAACATCGTTAGTTATCAATTCGCAAGGATTGATCAAGAAAAGTCGGCGTTGGATTGGACATCACAAATCTATTCCATTTCTCATTTGAGTTTTTATGAAAGCTGAGAGCAATCGTCCGTACAAAGTTAGTTTTTATATCAAAGTTAAGAAAGAGCTGAACCAAAAATAATCAAATTCCATGACCCAGAAACATTTGTGCTCAGCTTTACATCAAACTGACAGAAACATTTAGGTTTCTCTTAGCGTTAGCGAAAAAGAAATCGAAAAAGGTCAAATTTTCCAACACTGAAATTCTGTTTTACTGATTTGAATTAACTGTGGTCTAAAACACCCATACCAACTCTTGGCTCAATTTAAGTGTCTCCATTTTGAGCTAAGGGGTTAGTCGAGGCAACACCCAAGTTCAGTTTATTCCGAAAAACATTTAGAAATGCACTGCAGTTTGTTTAAACTAATGGTTATCTCACAGGGACAGGACGAATCCAACACTGAGCCATTTTCTGCATGCTTTGACCCCATTGTGAGGGTTTCACTTTATTACTTATTACATATCAGCAAACGTGTAAATTGGCTCGATTTTATTAATCGACTGTAAAAATTAGTCATTAACAATTGTTTTGTATTGTCATCATAGGTTAACGCGGGGGGGGGGGGTCTGGGGGGTCCAAATCCCCCCCAACCCGGACAGGGTACAAGCCCTTCCGCCGTCGAGGACAAGGGGTAACGAAAAAATGGCCAAGGGGTAGGCGAAAATAGCCGGAAAAAATTAGTTTTTACACTAAAATTTCAAAAACTTTCCGGAATTAGCGGAATTTTTTAGCAAACTTGTTTAATTTTTCGGGAAAATCGGGCAAAATTTTGAAATTTTTTCCAAAAATTGAAGATTTCTTGCAAATTTTGATAAGAAATTGCAAATTTTAATAAAATTAGCGTTAATTTTTCGAAAAATTTTACAAATTCAGTCTTGAGGTACAAGCCCCCCCTGAAAATTTTTGTTCAAGGTACAAGCCCCCTCAAAATTTTCTGGGGACAAGCCCCCCAGGACCCGACCCTATGTTAATGTATGATTGTCATGTACTAAACTGTACCTAATATATTAAACACTAACTCCTAACATAACTTACTAACATCAATTACTATGCTAAACTACAAAATTAAACTACAAACTGCTGCAAAAGGGAAAAAACATGACATGCAGAAAGAACATGGAAAAAAAGAAGATGTAGGTTCATCATGACAGAAAAAGAAAATATTTCTCCGGAGCGGGGAATCGAACCCCGGTCTTCCGCGTGACAGGCGGAGATACTTACCACTATACTACTCCGGATATGTCAGGCTGACGCTAAGCTACTTATACATAGGTTCCAGTAAGTGCTTGTCCTTCAGCACTTGTTTGCTGTATGCGTGTGTCTAACATTATTGTCTAACAACACACATGCGTACATGTATACTTTCATACATTGACACATTAGGAAACTTGTTTCATTCAGGTAGCTGTTAGAATAACTATCTGTTTTGTTGCAAAGACTCTAAGCGGGCCACGGTGCGCATATTAAGCAACTATAACGTTCATCCATCGAGCCTACAGCGTTGGACTGCACTTGGTTTCGGCTAGGTGCCTGTGCGTACTAACTCGATACCCGCTTTTTGTCGTCGATTCAGAAAATGTAGAGATAGCCCTGTTTTGTTTTAGTTCAGTGATGCTATTCTGCATTTATTTAAATTTTTGCAGCCCAGACGGAATAGTGGCGGTTCGATTCCTACATGAACTATTGTTTCTTTCTGAAGTATTTTATTTTTTGAGGATTTTTTACGCATTTTTGCTGTTCCGAACTGCGTAACCCATGCCCAGATTCAGAATCTTCAAAACTTGACCGAACTAGCTAAAATTTGGTATATCCACGTTTTCGACCACGCTGAGTTCAAATATAGCAAAAAATTTTTGATTCGGGAAATCTGATTTTTCAATTAATAAGGGGGATGAAAGAGAACTGAAAAAACTTTGTCTCCGATGTAGCTGAAAAATTATTCTTAGGAGTGCAGAACACGAATCTGAAGTTCGTTTTCGTTTTTCAGCTTTTCGTTAGCTCAGTATGTTAACATAAGCTTCACCGAGCTGATGAAAAACTGAATCAAAAACGAATTTCAGTTTCGTGTTCTGCGGCCATGAAATATCTTTAATGCGATTTTTCAACAAAATCTGGGCAGGGGGTTTCCTGGAATGATAAACTAATCCGGCCAAAATTTTCGACTTGATCAGTCCAGGGCTTTTTCGTCCCCTTCAGTATTTGATCCATTCCATGTCTCCACAAAATTTAGATATCTGGAAGCCATAAATTCACTAATTTCACTAACTAATTAAATTTCACTAATTCACTACTTGCCTTCGTTTTTGGACAAAGAAGTCCTGCATTCCAGAAAAAGTTCCTGGCAGAACCAAATTTAACCCTAGAGGTTGCATGAGCAGTGAACATGTCCGCTCGAAGTGCCACAGCCTGTCTTGTGTCCTGCAAAGAAAAAGTGGCACCTAAACCTAAAAGTGCGCCACCGCTGTGGTAAAAACAATCAGCCACGATAACAGACACAAGAATGCAGTCTGCAACAGCTGCAGAAAAGGAGGCCATTTAGCAAGTGGTTGTCGTACGATTTATGGGAAATCTACGTCATTCACTAACCAAAGTAGTTTCCATTCTGCTAAAAAGCCATGGACTCCGCAACACAACAACTATCTACAAAATGATATAGAAAGTGACTCCGATAATGATAGCAATCGTAAAAAGAAAGTTATTGTCTGTGCTTGTACTTCATAATTAATAAAAGAGACTTGACTGATTAACTGCAGGTTCACAATCGGTAGTGTATGCCTACCGCTCCTCCTCGTGCCTATCTGATAAACCCTATTTAAACTAAGCGGATTAACACGATACTTTAATCTCGAATTTACACTAAATTATGAAACAGCATTTTTCATCAAAAACATACAAATTACTCGAACAAATATCCAAACTCAACTTAACAAAACCGTACCAAAACAACACCTAAATCTCAGCTGCCACAATACTATGGACCCACACACCCAACTGACTGTCGTTAACACCCAACCAAGACTGATCACCACAACTTTTGAATATATGTCTCCATCTTTATAAACTATCAAAGTAGCTAAGCTTCGAGAATAGTTTCATCATTCATGAAGTAATTTACAAAATTAACATCGTTTTCAACGAATATTTCACAAATTACCCCCTCTTTGGCCCGCGCGCCCACGCCGCGGTACGCAAATTAGTAGGATAAAATTTAGGTTAAAGAATAAATCGTAGGTACTAGTTTGATAAAACGCGTGTGAGAATTTTGAAACACCGTAAAACTACACTGGAGAACCTCTCCAGAGACTGACAATGGGAACAAAGCACCACAACACACACACGGGCCCACTACCGGTGCTTGCCCCGATAAAGAAAAAAACAAAGACATACAACACAAACGACAACATACAACACATACAAACAACAGACATACCCGCAAAGCGGCACCAGACAAATATGTACACAGGCCAAACTACGATCGAAACAAAAATTTTCCCAAACCTCCGACGGAAGTAAAACCTAATGATTCAACCCCACTATACAGACCAACCGGACAAAATAGACTATAACCAATGCCATATAAAAGGTAGATTCTATGAATAAAGCACAGTGGTAATAAAGCACAATGTATAAAGCAGCACCGAATCGGACATGCTGGCAAAATCATGGCAGTAGACAAGATGGCAAGAATTTCACAAGAAAGAATTTTTAAAGAAGAAAGTATCGTGTTCGTTTTAGGACAGAAAAGTGAAACACAAACCAGACAGTTAGAACCCGAAAAGAATAAAATGAGTAAAATACAACATAATTATAGCTGGTAGTAGAACAAAGAAAAAAAAGAAAAAGAATTCAAAACAGTACAATGGCCCATCAAAGGTAGCGGGCGCCCTACTAAAGAAAATCCTAAACCTCCGATGTTCAAGGAAAAATAAGAAGAACAACAATGTTCATCAGAATTTAGATAAGTTTCACCCCAAAGGCTCCCCCCACCCACGCATATCCCAACTACAAACACTCTCCCCCCCACCTTATTATAGATATCAACAAAACACAACATATATATGGGGAACAAAGGACAACAACAGCGAGCCTAGTCCCAGGACAAGAGTCTTCAGGCAGCCAATGCAGTCACACATGGGCAAAACACACCCTCAACCAACCGCTGGCAGTTCTAAGCACCAGCCCACCCAACGTCACTACCACCACAAACCACCAACAACAGTTCCCAAGGCACGATGCCAAGCAGCAAACACAACCAATGTACAAAGTTCTAACAAGCTCGCACCACCGAGCTGGCCACAGACGGCACCCGAAATCACCGGTATAAGGTCACAGAAGACCACCAACCTGTCCCACCAATGCTCCTGGAGAGCCGCCCCCCACGAGGCAAGAGCCCTCCAGAAACCAGATAGCACCCAGGGACCAGAACCATAGGAACCGCAGAAAATATAGAACCACCATGCCCAACAAGACCAGGGCCCTCACAACACCAGTCAACCCAAACCTCCGACGTTCCACCCGTCCACAGGAACAGACGGACAAGCACCACCGATCCTTACAGGGAACATAGGCTCACTGAGGGGGGACGGGAGGGACACATACACATTTATATACACAAGATAAGTGCAAAGATAAGTGTACTTTTATTAGTAAGAAAAATGAACAACATTATAAAAACAGCCTACGTACACAACAAACATAAATCACAACAACAGGACCACAACCAAGTACATAACGTATCTACTACCAGCTTCGCACACATTAGCCCTACCTATTAATTTAAGGAGGGAAACGGCCAGTGCTTCCCGCCCCAGGAATCCTAATCCCAGGGGAAGAAGTCCTGACAGTTCCCTATCAAGGAAAAACGGCAAACAAACTACGAAATCTTTGTGTAAGTGCTGCATGTTATTCTCCACGCTCCTCAGAATCCTAATCTGGGGATTGGGATCGTAACCACAGCACCACACGAGAGGCGGGAGAAAAATAAAAGTAACCCCAGAACTATTGCCTATAGGTAAAATGTTGTGAGTTTTAGTGACAAAAAGTTAAAAATATGAGTAAAATAGTAAAAATAGTGAGACAAAAATTTAAAACAACAAGTGTAGGAGGTTCCGGAAAACACCAATAGGACGAGGTAGACAACTATCCACTACAAAAGACAGACCCATCCCATACTAAGCATCGTTCAACTAAAAGACTTTAAAGGAATGCATGGAAACCAATGTAAATTTCGAGGAAAATTCTACAATTTCTAATAATATTCTGGCCATTTTAGGCCTAAACATACGTCTATCGATCCAGACTAGACTTTTCTCGCAACGTAAATGACAAGCATACGTATTCAATTTAGAAATAAGCGCTTGAAAACAGAACTGCCGCTAAGGCGTAAAAATCATATGTAAAACATACGTATCTGGGAATTTGATCCATGTAAATTTCATTAACTGCAGGTTCACAATCGGTAGTGTATGCCTACCGCTCCGCCTCGTGCCTATCTGATAAACCCTAATTAAACTAAGCGGATTAACACGATACTTTAATCTCGAATTTACACTAAATTATGAAACAGCATTTTTCATCAAAAACATACAAATTACTCGAACAAATATCCAAACTCAACTTAACAAAACCGTACCAAAACAACACCTAAGTCTCAGCTGCCACAATAATATGGACCCACACACCCAACTGACTGTCGTTAACACCCAACCAAGTCTGATCACCACAACTTTTGAATATATGTTCCATCTTTATAAACTATCAAAGTAGCTAAGCTTCGAGAATAGTTTCATCATTCATGAAGTAATTTACAAAATTAACACCGTTTTCAACGAATATTTCACACAATAATGAAGATACAGCAACTTCACCGATACTGTATGTGTATTCTCTGAAGGCAACTGAAGAGCCGTTCCAAACCACTGTTCGCATCAATGGTCGGAAAGTGAAAATGCATTTAGATACTGGTGCTGCAGTTTCGGTTATTCCGGAAACAGTTTTCAAGTCTTTAGTTGGTACAAAACTTACCACTACAAATGTTCAACTCCGAAGCCACGGTGGTAAGCCCATTCCAATCGTTGGACGCTGCCACGTAACCGTTTCCCTAAATGGAAACCACTACGTAGGCCTTCCATGTCTGATTTACAAAGTGGAGCTTTGCGGCCTTTGCCCAGCTTTGAGTGGAGGAATTGGTTGAGCCTGTGTCCCAAATTTTGGAAAGAATTTTCTGTTTGTAAAAGCCAAAAGAGTAAGCAGAACTTCGAAGGTGCTATATATGTCGCTATGTCGGAACAGGGACCGAAAGTTCAGAGTGGGAGATGCTGACTGGCTCGTGCTTTCGTAGGTCCACTGCATGGGTTCGCGGAGAAATTCAGGGATTCTTGGACTACAAACTTTATTTGGTAAAAGTGAAAGATGAAATATGGACTATGGAGACGTCGTTTGAATCAGTTGGGAACTAAATGTTATATCCCTGCTGAAAACACGACTGAAGACGAGTGGTGGGGTTTGGATGTTCCAACTACCCTGCCGCAACCTCAGCGTACACCGCCTCCGGCTGCTCTGCAGCCACAGAGACCACAGAAAAACCGCCGACGTACTCTACCAATTGATTCAGTGTCTTGAGACATTTTCCGCCCACAATAGTGGGAGGAAAATGCAGTGAACCAAGCAAGTATGAAGATTAAACGTATTTAAAAATGATATGTTGTTCGTGTGATATCATTTGGCAATGTATAGGTTTAACTTTGGAATATAAAGTATGGTCTAATATACTTCACAAAGTTGTAAACATAAAGTATATTAGCGTGTAGGAATTTCATAACAGTTCAGTTCAGACCACTCTAGTTTACTTCTTACAGTTATGCAGTGATTACAGCTAGAGTTTTCATATAATAATGTCATCTCCTAACTCGCATATATATATATATATATATATATATATATATATATATATATATATATATATATATATACATATATATATAGCTAGCTTATATAGCTATATAGTCATATAGCTTTATTCCTACAAACAAAATTAAAAATGATCCTCGCCGAATGATGTCGAAATTCTAAGCTTGATATTATATTTATTTGCTGGAAGCAGCTCTTCAAACTCTTTTCGAAAATCGCAGGCTGTTGTAAGCTGTTAACTATTTTCGCGCAAACAGTTTGTCAACCATCGCAAAAGAATCAATACGTGCAGGCGTGACAATACGCATGCCAATATCAGAACAATATTACCGAAAGATTTTTGACTGAAGATTCAGGCAATATTATAGTGTACGAATACAAACAATTTACCATAATCAAAGGTTAGAGAAAAATTGAGAATTTAGTGTAAAATGTAAATCTTTTTAGTGAAATTACCTCAAAATTTAGCGTATAATTGCTGTGAACTAAAGTGACTGTTGACCCGTGGGTACCCACCCGCTGACCTGAAAATCGACCCGCGGGTACCCGCGACCCAATTCCAACCGTGCTACCGCTTGTTTCAATTTACCTATTATATATGTATATATAATATATATTCTTCATGCCCATACATTATAGTTGGTATGCCAAATGCAGGAAGCTTTGGATGTGACGCCTACTTTTTCAATTGGCCTGGCCACAGGAGCTTGACTTGAATCAGAAAAGCCAGTAAGCGCAAAACAAAAGCGCTGCTGTCATCTGTAAATTCATTAGCAAATTATAAATTACAAGTAAACTTCCTTTAATTGCTGTATGTACATTCGATATGAAAACTCTTACATTACGTTGAACAGATAAGAAAAGATGTTACGTAAAAAGCTTCCGATCTTCATTAAACAGAACAGCTTGATTCATTTTGCCAAGCATAACGGGGAGCAATTCTCGAGCAGATAAGAGTCTCAAACTTCGTTGTGACGGTAGCGGTTTTGGCATCCCCACCTGAAACCAAGCGGGCAACGGTCTTGGCCATTGAAAAGATACAACTGATGGTAAAAGGCAAAAACCAATCAAAAGAAATGAACCTAATGCCATCGATTTCCACTGAAAAAAGAAACAAACATGGATAGCAAAAGACAGACCAAGGTATATAAAGTATCGTAGATAATTTTCCTTTATTAACCTTTCACTCTCTTAAAGTGACACCTGTATTTGTTACGTGCGAAAAACTAGTATTGGCTAAATAAACGCAGGTATTTTGAAAGAAATTCTACTAAAACAAAATATATTAGTATTGAACGAGAAACATATGAGCCAATCATTCAGATGATCCTTCATTGATCGCAATTTTGCTCAAAACTCGTGACAACCGGAAGCCTGGCTTTGCATTCTCGGCATTTTTTTACTTTTGAAACATTCGCTGAATTCAGTTGATCATATGTAGGTAAATGCTGTGCCAAAGAAACACCCGACTAGTACTAATTTGGCCAAAGGGGAATGCTGATAGGATGTGCCCCCACCTTAGCTAGAAATCAGACTTGGCAACTAATAAGAGAATGTAAGTATTCAATTAGGTATATTGTATTGGATTTAAAAATTTAATGACGACTAGAAAGCACTACGGCTCAAAGAGGAGATGATAGATTCCATTAGCTTTGAGGGCGCAGTGCCGAAGCTCGATATGGACAAATCATAATAAGTATTAAAACTAACGTAGATTAATGTGAGAGTGGTGGAACGTTTGAAGCTTCCTCAGAGGAGATTTGATAAGATCCAGCATCGTATTAGACAGTGACAGCAGCTGAAATCTACTGGACGAAAAACAGTCACGAGGAATATCGACATTTTCTCCTTGTGCAGAATTAGTAGCTAGCAACAGGGTTTTTTTGCGTCCAGATGTGCGTACTGGACGCAAAGTTTCTTATCTGGACGCAATGAAATTTTAGCGGGACGCAAGCTAGACGCAACATTATTTCGGGAGAAAATTCACTGTTGTAAGAGTAAAAACTGTAAATGTTTCCAGTACCAATTTTTCCTGTTGTTGTTTCCAAGTTGTTGTCCACTTGCATCCATATATATCAGATCTTTTCGAACTCATGAATTTCACGTCAACAAATACATAGAGATTACTAGGTGTATTTATATACATTTATATATATTTATACATTTATATTGTTCTCATTCAAAAGGTCAGGCAGGATTAAGATTAGTACTAAAGTAAAACCCCGAAATTAACAAAATTAACGAAAAACAAAAAAACAGTTGCCAAATAATCTTTTTAAACATTTCCACAACGGATTTAATCCGTAATTTCGAAAAATCTCCAACTTCTGGGGGGCTCCGCCCAGACCCCCAGTGCTCATTTGCAATAATCCTGCTATCAAGGATCACCAGTTGTCAAAGTTTGCGAAACCGAATGTATGTTTTAATGTTTGCTACCTTTCTTCTCAATGATATTTCTAAATATTTCATAAATTTTTAATACTTTAATTAGTTTAACTAACATTGAAATATCGGAATAATGTGTGTCAATAATATATATATCGAAAATTACTAAGTTCTGCAACAGACGCCAAATAAAAACTTTTTAAACATTTCCATTACGGATTATTCTGTAATTTCAAAAAAATTCTTCAACTTCTGGGGGGCTCCGCCTCCCAGACCCCCCGTCGTGTATGTTGGACGCATCTATATTCTTGGTTGGTAATCCTGTAATCGTGCATTACCGCTAAGCAGCATCAGCTTTCTAAATAGTCTAAATAGCTTTGCACTAAAGAAATTATCGAAATTTTTATAAATAAAACAATTTTTGCACTAAAAACACGCTAAAACAAGATTTCTGCCTGGACGCAAAATTTCTTAACGGGACGCAACTTAAATTTAGCGGGACGCAAGGTTGACGCAAATCCGAAAACCAAAAAAAACCCTGGCTACATACAGTATTTTGCAAATATTAACCCGCAAAAAATTGAGTGTTTTATTTATGATGGGTGGCAAAATCGCACAAAAGTGTTCAGGGGTCATCCATTTCAGGTGTAGTCTTTGCATGGTCCACAGTTGTGAAACTCTCCGGAATGTGTAATGTTACGGATGAAGTAAAAGCCAAAAAGTTATGAAAGACTCATAAAACCACGAATTGAAATGATCGGAACTGGAATTGTTATTGTTCGTTGCTTTTGGAATCAGTTACTCAGAACCTTGAATGTAGTGTGTGAACGTCCAAGCAATCCTGGTAATTATCTGTTGTTCTTGTGAGTATCAGAGTTGTACCATGCCGGTTCAAATCAATCAGAAAACGTACTAATCGGGACATAGGTTCCAGGTCCATGGTTAAGAAACTAGGTTTATAATAGTGTTAAACACGAATGAACAGTGCTAGAAGAGAAAGGAACTCAGTAGAATCTAGGTGCAAGAAATAAGGTTAAAGAATAGCGTTACAATCTGCATAGGTAGTGCCAGAATAGGACAGGACCCTAGCGTAATATGAAAGCTAACAAGGATTGATCAAGGCTAACAATTGACGGAGAGGTCGTTACCACTCCAGGGTCAGTAATAGGCCCCAACTATAGCCTCGATCAACTAACGTAGGAGTCGTTACTCTTCCCCCAGGCCTTAACAGGCCTCCTAGTGGCTGAAAATGGTTCAAAATTTCAATTTAAAGTAAACTGGTACTAGCAAAAAAAGGAAAGTTTTATCAAAGGTATCACTCGAAAAGTAGTGAATTATTACAGAAAATGCAGTTAAACATGACATGTATACAGTTATACGTTGGAAGATGGGTCACTTAAACTTAATTATTCGTAAATAGGTGTATGTGATATGGGTTTGGAGCACTAATATGTGCTAGTTAGGCCTAATTAGCTGTAATTAGGTAATAATTAATGAATTTCGAGGATTTTGAGTGAAAATTATAACTTAGGTTTATCTGAAAGGCAATTTCTTCCTGGTTCCAAAAATCCGAACCCGGTCTTTTAACTCCCAATATTGCGAAAGATACGGGTTAAAATAGTTTTGTAACTTTAAAATTTTAATTTCTTTATTTTAACCTTACGTAAACCTCCTTAAGTGGGCGTAATAAACACTTGTTGTTACGCCGATTCATTCTTTCATTCATCCCCCTATCCATTCTTGGCCTTCTGTTGGCCCTCTCCCAGCGTAGAAAGACTTGCCTCGCAGAGGAAGATTTAGTGTATACTTGTAGGTGACAATAGGTTCGGAGGGGGCGTAACCCTCCCCAAATTGTTAAAATAAAAGGAAAATAAGTAGTCTTAGGTAGTTACGTACGTAGATTATTAATATGTAATTTTATTAGTTAGAAAATTAGTAACTCTTTGTATGCACTAAGTTTGCGCAACAATTGCCCTCCTGTTCCTTACTGGTAGGAACTTCCAGCTCTAGTGAGGGAGAGCAATTGTCACTGGGATTAACAAGGCGGCTTCCTTTGTTCCTGGCCGAGAAATCATGACTAAAAGGAAGAGAAAGGGGCCAGTGAATAAGGAGCGCCTGAAAAATACACAAACATAAAATTTACAAAAGGTTACAGCAATAATAGAACTTAATATTTATTTTTTTCATATTGGGCCTCGAGAGGCCATTTTTTGCACTTAGTTTTGTTTTCCATTTCAAGAAAATTTATATTTTGCATCAGAAACTTTCCCCCTTTGGTTACCTTTATGTGTTAACCAAAAAGTCTGGAAAGTTTCTGGAGATTCAGCTCTGGAAAATTGTCACACAAAGGGGTCATAATTCTAGACCCCCCACAAATCTCTATTCCGGTGGGCCAAGCGTGCAAACAGCCCACGTCGGGTCTGCACCCACGTATGGGATTTCCAGAAGAGTCTGGAAATCCCGTTCGCCTCAAAGAGACCGCCAACAGGCGTGAGGTCGACTGGCTGGAAATTCGAGGCTTCCAGTCAGTCATTGCTTCAGCTCCGGCCGAGAGCGGCCGTGTATCCCCCCCTTCTCTCAGTGCGTCTCCTGGTGTGCCAGCGTTTTGGCCGGAGAATCCCCAACGCACTTTAGACCCCCCCCCCCCCCCATAGGACCACGAGTTAGGGACCCCCTCTGGTCTGCACAGGTCAGAGGAGAGGACTTGAGTCTACACGAAGCAAATACATACACGATGTAGGGCCATAGTGAGCTGTATTATGCTCGGCACAGATACGCACAGAGAACACACCTTTTTTCTAGTTTTTAGATGGCCTTTTTTCGGCCTATTTTTAACTTTGTTTTTCGGCCGGCCTTCGGGCCTTTAATTTCAACCGAAATATAGCCCTTTTTGGCTCACCGTTAATTTAAAATTAGCGAGCCCTCGTGGCCAGTATTTTTATTTTCAACCAGCGAGCCCTCGTGGCTAGTTTTTACCTTTATTTTTAACTTAATCAGCGAGCCCTCGTGGCCAGTATTTTTCACTTCTTAACTCAGCGAGCCCTCGTGGCCCGTTTTTCATTTTTCAACCAGCGAGCCCTCGTGGCCAGTCATTTTTACTTTTTACATTTTTGAGTATTTTTTAGATTTGACAGTTAGATAGTAGGTTAGACAAAAGTTCTGGTTCACCCAATGATCAGGTTTGAAGTGCTCGCTACCGTCTCCGCTCTCAATCCAACAACTTTGCCACTGCCGGTCAATGTACCTTTTCGAGGTTCCAAAATATGACTATATCTCAAGGCTTCCACTGATTATCTGACTAGGACTGACTCCGTCCTCTACTGATCCACGAGTTACTGCTTCTGAATAGGCTACTGACACAATTATCGCTTAATCGTCCAGATCCGGCAAGACAGTTGGCTTACCGTCCGCACCTGAATCAAAATGGGTTAAAACCCATTAGTACAAGGTTATGGTGTGGGAATCGAACCTGGCAACCATTACTCGTTCTTTTCGCTTTCTGACCCAAAATGTGCATTTTGGGCTCTATTTGAACTCGTGAATTGACGAAATGACACAAAACCATTGGCTATTGCCTTTTTGACAAAATTAACTGTTCTTAGTAATTTCTTGTCACAAAACAGGCCTTCCTGGCCATTTTAGATTACAACTAGTTGGTTATGATTAAATTCGAGGTAATTCTTTGCACAGACAAAACGATTCGTAATGTTCTCACGTCTGGACCAAATTAGGTCTTGCTGACTTGCAACTGGATGAAACAATTCTTAAAAACATGTAAACTTCGCTATTCGTACCTTATTTGAAAACCTTGCTAGTTTCTATCCTTTCCTTGCACAAACCGGGCCGTCTGGCCCGTCTTAGACTAATACAGACGGATTCTGACAGAAACTCACAGGTTAGCTTGAACAGATTAAATAACCGAACAAAACTTGCATTTCTGGCATAGTTCTGGCCCAATCTCATTGATTTACCACGGGAAACAGGTTTGTTTCCCGTGGCCCGCTGCTAATCTTAAACGTATACAAAACTTGATGTTTTTAAATGAATTTCTAATGTTGGAAGATGGTCAGATATTCGTTATTTAATATAATTAACCTAGCTAGCGCCTACCTACCTAACCATATTAAATTACTGAAACCTACGTAATGCTAACTTGTGAATTGGTACTGTTGATTATTTGATTAAACATTTTATGGCTAATCAGTTTTCCTACCTATGTTGATAAAATAAAGTAATATGCTGCTTTGTGGGTGAGTTTTTGCACATAATTAGTTTTAACTGTTTTCTTTGGCAAAAATGAAAAAACTCACTCACTCACTATCTCAGCAGCCATTTTACGCAGTCGCTACTTACCGACCTACCGACCTACCGAACTACGTCTACTTCTAAATCTACCTACCCCTTATCCTAGTGCCCTAACAGGGGACGTGCCGAACCGCTATTCGATCCGGTGCTGGCAACCCCAGCAGCCAGCCGAGTCGCAGTCGCGCGTACTACCACCCTTTCACACGAGCACATAATTGCATTCGTGCAAGACTGGCTTATAAATTAACAAAATTTCGATGAACACGGATTTAAGTAAAAGTTATATATTCTTGTAGAGCTTAAAAAACTGAGCATTTTTTGTGCTTACAGCACCAAAAAATGTTAAGTAATTAGTGAGAAAACCCTAATTAAAGTTTGTTTCCACATATGCATAATTAGCACATGTAATGTACTAATTGAACTGCACACGTGCTGGGTTGCTAAATTGCTTTCTTATATAGGCTAGTTTGAACTTGTTCTAATTGTAACCCGTATAGCTCAATGGATGAGCACTGGACCTACTAATCCAGAGAACCTGAGTTCGGATCTCAGTACGGGTCTACTTCTTTTCTTTTAGTTCAGCTCGTCTTTAGGCCTTTGACATGGGAAGCTAAGTGATTACGGTAACGACCGTGAGCCCATGATAAGTTTAGGCCAAGACCCTTAATATCCCCATCCTGACTAGACCTAACTATTTCCCAATTATTAGTAACGTCAGATAATTAATATAACAAGACTGCAACTATTTTCTTACCTAGGACTAACTTAAACTATCAGTCCGCTAATCGGACCTTTGTTATGAGACTTTTAATTATGACAATTTCTCCTTATTTTATTCACTAGCTTCATTTCTAACACGGTTAGTGCTGGACTTCATGGTTGCGGCTCATCTGTCCCCTAGTCGCAGGGCAACCTACACAGATGACCGGAAATCCGACAGACCTGCAGACCTAATAGGGGGTCCCCGTGACCCTAGGCTGCAGAATCTGCCCTAACCGTCAAACAGAACAATATTAAACGGAATTTCACATTGCACTCACTCCGAAACTGACAATTTTACATCAGACATGCGTCTAAGCTTGAACCGAAATAAATCCCCTAATTAGTTGCGATTAGGAGCCAAATTGCTACTCAATTTGGCCCAGTTCCTGCCTAATATCTGAGTAATTACACATTCATTCTGGCATTTCCAAGACCCTTATCAAACAAAGGGAGTTTGCATGGTATGCCCTCAATCACACTCACAGTCACCCAATTTGGTTCAGAATTCACACTTGAAAACGGGGCTAAACTTGGAACCTCATAATCCATAAGGTATTTACCCAAGAAGCCAACTACGTAAATTTGGGGTTCACGTTCACACAATTATGAGCACAATCACACCAATAACAACACAAACGACTACACATTATAATACAAATCCTAACATTTTCTTACCTAAATCTACCTAAACCTACCTATTCTTTGTATGCACTTTTTGTTGTAGTTTTGCAAATTAACGGGTCTCCATCTGGAGCCCAGATTTTGTAAGTTTGAACTATTAACCAAAACTGTAAACTTTGAAACTTTGAAAGTTTTGTGGGAAAGCCAAACGAGTAATAATTGCTCGGCAATTATTACTAAACAACACAATCAGTTCCGCTAAGGACAGCTTAGTTAAATTAACTTTTGGGGAAGCCGGCCATTCCCCTCAAAAAGGCTGAATAATTAGTAATTAAAACAGTTTCAGGGTTTTAATTCCTACTAATTTTGGGTAGCCGACCTACACAAACAACATAACACAATTACAGACAGTATTTTTAACTTCAGTAGTGCCTAGCTGTACGAATATGGCCGGCAATTCCTAATTGCCGGCTATGGGGAGAATTATTCCCTAGACTTAACTCAGTTCAGAACACGAGTTCGTAACCAAGGGACCTCCTATCTCAACTCAAGGGTGGGTCCCCACTCAAAATCCCTTCATTACTAAATAACCCCAAAAATGTAAAAAAGTAAAAATGACTGGCCACGAGGGCTCGCTGGTTGAAAAATGCAAAAACTGGCCACGAGGGCTCGCTGATTGAAAAGTGAAAAATACTGGCCACGAGGGCTCGCTGAGTAAAAGGTAAAAACTGGCCACGAGGGCTCGCTGGTTGAAAAGTGAAAAATACTGGCCACGAGGGCTCGCTAATTTTAAATTAATGATGAGCCAAAAAGGGCTATCTTTTGATTGAAATTAAAGGCCCGAAGGCCGGCCGAAAAACGAATTTAAAAATAGGCCAAAAAGGGCCTTCTAAAAACTAGAAAAGGTGCGTTTTCTGTGCTTCTGGCCGAGCATAATAAGCTCATATGGCCCTACATCGTGTGTGTCTTTGCTTCGTGTAGACTCAGATCTTCTCCTCTGACCTGTGTGGGCCAGAGGAGGTCCTAACTCGTGGTCCTATGGGGGGGGGGGGTGAAAAGTGCGTTGGGGATTCTCCGGCCAAAACGCTGGCACACCAGGAGACGCACTGAGAGAAGGGGGGATACACGGCCGCTCTCGGCCGGAGCTGAAGCAAAGACTGACTGGAAATTTTGAATTTCCAGTCAGTCGACCTCACGCCTGTTGGCGGTCTCTTTGAGGCGAACGGGATTTCCAGACTCTTCTGGAAATCCCCTTTGTGGGTGCAGACCCGACGTGGGCTGTTTGCACGCCTGGCCCACCGGAATAGAGATTTGTGGGGGGTCTAGAATTATGACCCCTTTGTGTGACAATTTTCCAGAGCTGAATCTCCAGAAACTTTCCAGACTTTTTGGTTAACACATAAAGGTAACCAAAGGGGAAAGTTTCTGATAAAAAATATAAATTTTCTTGAAATGGAAAACGAAACAGTACGAAAAAATGGCCTCTCGGGGCCCAATATGAAAAAAGAAATATTAAGTCCTATTATTGCTGTAAACTTTTGTAAATTTTATGTTTGTTATTTTTCAGGCGCTCCCTTATTCACTGGCCCCTTTCTCTTCCTTTTAGTCATGATTTTTCGGCCAGGAACAAGGGAGGCCTTGTTAATCCCAGCGACAATTGCTCTCCCTCACTAGAGCTGGAAGTTCCTACCGTAAGGAACAGGAGGGCAATTGTTGCGCAAACTTGTGCATACAAAGAGTTACCTAATTTTTTAACTAATAAAATTACATATTAATAATCTACGTACGTAACTACCTAAGACTACTTATTTTCTTTTTATTCTAATAATTTGGGAGAGGGTTATGCCCCCTCCGAACCTATTGTCACCTATAAGTATACACTAAATCTTCCTCTACGAGGCAAGTCTTCGCTGGGAGAGGGCCAACAGAAGCCCGAGAATGGATAGGGGATGAATGAAAGAATGAATCGGCGTAACAACAAGTGTTTGTTACGCCCACTTAAGGGGTTTACGTAAGGTTAAAATTAAAGAATTAAATTTTAAAGTTACAAAACTATTTTAACCCATATCTTTCGCAATATTGGGAGTTAAATGACCGGGTTTGGATTTTTGGAACCAGGAAGAAATTGCCTTTCAGATAAACCTAAGTTATATTTTCACTAAAAATCCTCAAAATTCATTAATTATTACCTAATTACAGCTAATTAGGCCGAACTAGCACATATTAGTGCTCCAAAACCATATTTCATACACCTAGCTACGAATAATTAAGTTTTAGTGATCCATCTTCCAACGTATGACTGTTTATGTCATGTTTAACTGCATTTTCTGTAGTAATTCACTACTTTTCGAGTGATACCTTTGATAAACTTTCCTTTTTTTGCTAGTACCAGTTTACTTTAAATGAAATTTTGAACCATTTTTCAAGCAATAGGAGGCCTGTTAAGGCCTGGGGGAAGAGTAACGACTCCTCCGTTAGTTGATCAGAGGCTATAGTTGGGGCCTATTACTGACCCTGGAGTGGTAACGACCTCTCCGTTAATTGTTAGCCTTGATCAATCCTTATTAGCTCATATTACGCTAGGGTCCTGTCCTATTCTGGCACTACCTATGCAGATTGTAACGCTCTTCTTGCGCTGTTCCTTCGCGTTCTAGCACTGACTGTAAACCTTAAACCTAGTTTCTTAACCATGGAACCTGGAACCTATGTCCCGATTAGTACGATTTTTGTGATTTGAACCGGCTGGCAACTCTGATACTCACAAGAACAAAAGATAATTACAAGGATTGCTTGGACGTTCACACACTGCATTCAAAGTTCTGAGTAACTGATTCCAAAAGCAACAAACAATAACAATTCCAATTCCGATCGCAATTCGTGGTTTTATGAGTTTTCATAACTTTTTGACTTTTAATTCATCCGTAACATTACACATTCCGGAGAGTTTCACAACTGTGGATATGCAAAGACTACACCTGAAATGGATGACCCCTGAACACTTTTGTGCGATTTTGCCACCCATCATAAATAAAACACTCAATTTTTTGCGGGTTAATATTGCAAAATGCTGTATATATTTTATCAGGGTTTTTTTGGTTTTCGGATTTGCGTCAACCTTGCGTCCCGCTAAATTTAAGTTGCGTCCCGTTAAGAAATTTTGCGTCCAGGCAGAAATCTTGTTTTAGCGTGTTTTTTAGTGCAAAAATTGTTTTAATTATAAAAATTTCGATAATTTCTTTAGTGCAAAGCTATTTAGACTACTTAGAAAGCTGATGCTGCTTAACGGTAATGCACGATTACATGATTACCTACCAAGAATATAGATGCGTCCAACATACACGACGGGGGGTCTGGGGGGCGGAGCCCCCCCCCAGAAGTTTGAGAGTTTTCGAAATTACGGATTGAATCCGTTGTGGAAATGTTTAAAAAGATTATTTGGCAACTGTTACATTTATTCTAACTAAAGCTCCTAACGCTAATGCATTTTTTGTGTTAATTGCATCTGTGAATTCTTGAATTTTGAATAAAGTCAGTATAAAGTCAATAGAGAAGCGTGTATGCTCCGTGCAGCGTTATTCAACTGCAAAATAGTGAAGCATTTGTAAATACTATTAACGTTAGTTACAATAAATTGATAGTGAATTGCTCGTACATAGGTCTTTTGTATTTGAAAATTTCAGCAAAATGGTAATCTTGCATTATTTTAAGTTGCCATTTGAGTATTTTTTGCGAAAAACGTTTTTTTAGAAGAACCAAAAAATTTGGATATTCTGCTTCTGCTACAGTTACAAATTTTGTTAATTTCGGGGTTTTACTTTAGTACTAATCTTGATCCTGCCTGACCTGTTGAATGAGAACAATATAAATGTATAAATATATATAAATGTATACAAATGCACCTAGTAATCTCTATGTAATTATTGACGAGTATTTACTCTTACAAAAGTGAATTTTCTCCCGAAATAATGTTGCGTCTAGCTTGCGTCCCGCTAAAATTTCATTGCGTCCAGATAAGAAACTTTGCGTCCAGACGCACATCTGGACGCAAAAAACCCTGTATTTTATCATTTCAAGTTAACACAAAAGGCGATTAAATTATAAATTACCAAAAAATAAGATTTTGTAGACCAAAATTCGTAATTTCCTAGCAATGTTGGCCCATTGCTAAGTTTGGCTTATATGATGGATAATACTAAGCCTGGCTGCCGGCAACGAGTTTTTAGAAGTAGATATTGCGTTTTATGCCTTTGAATGCCATTTATCTGCTGTTATGGTAGTAAAGGAACGAAATTTGGTACCATCTTTTTTCCCCACCCCCATCTTTTTTTACCCCATTTGTGTCAATATTCTATATTGAGGCTAGCGTACTAGAAGTACAACCGAATGGTGATTTTACTGGTGGTATAGAATAGAGATGCACCGGGGCCGCCGCCTCATCGTGGCCCCGGCCGGGGCCGGGGCCTGGAAATTGGGGTCCAAATCGAAAATTTTCAAAACTTTTCTTGAAAATTTAAATTTTGCAATTTGTGATATATATAAACATTACTATCGTTGTTTTCATTCATATCGGAGGGAAAACAAACGATTTGTAACACTTTTTGACTTTCGAAAATTCAAAATTTTGGTCAAAAAATGTCAAAAATTTACAAAATTTTGCTAATCTTTGGTCCCGGTCGGTACAGGGGCCTGACCACCGGGGCCGGGGCCGGGGCCGGAGCCATTTTTGGACCCAAAAAGTTAGCTAAATTTGGCCAAAAAGTGGTTATTTTTTGGAAAATTTTTCTAACACTTTGACTTAAAATCGCTTTAAAACGGTGCAAAAACGTTAAAAACAGGCGTCATTTTGAAGGAAAAAGATCTAAATTACCGAAAATGTTGCATTTTTAGCCATTTTTTGAAATTTCTGAGGTCTGAAATCAAGGAGGGGTTTGGCAGCGGGTACCCCCATCACATTTCTTGGATCTACCACCAACCTTCCAAGATTTACGAACCCCGAAGACCCAAAGTTCTAGGGAATCTATGGGTGTGGCTGGCGAAAAACTAATCCCCCCTAAAAATTTTCAACCCCTTACCTGAATTTTTGCAAACTCTTAGCCAAAAATTTTAATTCGAAACTTTTCAAGGGGGGGGTCGGCCGAAGGACGATTTGGGGGGAGGGCTAGAAAAGTTACACCATCCCCTCCATAACACCTATACATAGAAGCAATGGATTTTTAAAAGTAGCAAACATTTCACAACTATCATAATCTTCAAAAGTTTACCGAAATGATGAAGAAGTTTGGCAGTTTAGTTATTTGTTATTTGCAAAAGAATAATTCAAGTAATTTTTTGAAAACTGCCCTTTTGTGTCGCTTCGCTACTTCAAAAGCTATTTTAGTTTGTTTTCTTCGCTTCCTTTTGCTTCCTGGTTCGCAGCTGCAATTTCGTTCTTCTTGGGTAATGGATCGAACACACTAATTAATGGCTTTCTATTGTATTTGTAATCGTGTGAAGCTTTTAGCTTTTAACTTTTTTAACATTTGCTTCTGCATTAATTTTAGTGGGACTTTTGCGGCATAAAAGCTTCTGAATCGTTTGTAAAAGTTACTTGGCAATAAAATTTGGATTAGTGTAAACAAGTAGCCAAGTCGATCTGAAGTATTCACCACATAACTCTTGGTAGCAGAACTGTAAACATTCCACATGACCTTTCTACTGATAACCGCTGCTGCTCTGGGGAAGGCTTATTGAAGTATCTATGAAATTCACTCTATCACTGCTTTTCCTCATCACAACTACTACAACAGTGTACAACTGATGTCTTCAATTGCGCGGGCGCTTCGTCCACTACGACGAGAATTAGACAGCTGCCGCAAGGCAAAACCAGAGTACTACAACAATTCGACAACGCCGAAGAGAGGAACAATCATCCCGAAGCGCTCATCAGCTGTCGCGACACACTCTCCAAGAGGGGATTTTTTCAAAGTATTTCAGCGACAGTATTTAATGCATCAATAGAGCCGTGAATCCGACTTGGCCCCCGCTGAACAACAGTCTGAACACGATGCCACATTATTGTCAGTGGTTGATGCTGCCTTTATAGAAATGAATTCAGCAATCCGAAATCTGATCAACGGAGTTTAGAAAGAGAAAATGCGACGGCAGAAGCCGACCGAATGGCTGTGAGAGAAGCCAACCAACCAATGGCTGAAGCTCTTCTCCAATCTCAGCGCATAGCTGGAACTACAGCCGCGACCAAGCTGCCGAAGCTGTCGTTCCCGACATTCGACGGAAATATCTTGAAATGGCAAAACTTCTGGGACAGATTCAAGGTTACAGTACACGACAACCCTTCTTTGACTGCTGTAGATAAGATGAGCTTTCTGGCAGGCCAGCTGTCAGGAGAAGCCTCTGACACTACTGCTGGACTCGCTATTACCGAAGATAACTACGCTTCTGCCATAGATATGCACAGCGAACAATACGGAAACAACAATCTGATTGTAGACGCCCACTACACAGCGCTGAGTGATTTGCCGGCAGCCTACAAGCTGAAAGATTTACGTTCTGTGGTGGGCCAATTTAGTGTCCATAAACAATATTTTTGTGATATTATGAACTGTGGACATTCCAGAGAGTTTCACAACTGTGGATATGCAAAAGACTACACCCGAAATGAATGACCCCTGAACACTTTTGTGCGATTTTGCCACCCATCATAAATAAAACACTCAATTTTTTGCGGGTTAATATTGCAAAATGCTGTATATATTTTATCATTTCAAGCTAACACAAAAGGCGATTAAATTATAAATTACCAAAAAATAAGATTTTGTAGACCAAAATTCGTAATTTCCTAGTAATGTTGGCCCATTGCTAAGTTTGGCTTATATGATGGATAATACTAAGCCTGGCTGCCGGCAACGAGTTTTTAGAAGTAGATATTGCGTTTTATGCCTTTGAATGCCATTTATCTGCTGTTATGGTGGTAAAGGAACGAAATATGGTACCATCTTTTTTCCCCACCCCCATCTTTTTTTACCCCACTTGTGTCTATATTCTATATTGGGGCTAGCGTACTAGAAGTACAACCGAATGGTGATTTTACTGGTGGTATAGAATAGAGATGCACCGGGGCCGCCGCCTCATCGTGGCCCCGGCCGGGGCCGGGGCCTGGAAATTGGGGTCCAAATCGAAAATTTTCAAAAATTTTCTTGAAAATTTAAATTTTGCAATTTGTGATATATATAAACATTACTATCGCTGTTTTCATTCATATCGGAGGAAAACAAACGATTTGTAACACTTTTTGACTTTCGAAAATTCAAAATTTTGGTCAAAAAATGCAAAAATTTACAAAATTTTGCTAATCTTTGGCCCCGGTCGGTACAGGGGCCTGACCACCGGGGCCGGGGCCGGGGCCTGTGCATCCATGGTATAGAAAGTACAAGCCAAGCCCTACATGCTGGTACATAAAGCGTCTGGCTAGCTACAGTCTGTAGCGAGTAATAACCTTACTTCGAAATCGTTGTTTTTACCCCTCCCCCTGACTATACCCTCATCCAACTTTCGGCTACCCCCCCATAACCATTTTTTCCGTGGGGGGGGGGGGGGGTTGGGGGAAGTATCCCCTCAAAATTTTCGATCAACTTTACCCCCCCCAGATTTTTTGACTTACCCCCCAATTTTTGCTACCCCCCCCCCGAACCGAACCCCCCCAGCGAGTTTTGGACCCAAAAAGTTAGCTAAACTTGGCCCAAGAATGGTCATTTTTTGAAAAATGTTTCTGAAATTGTGACCTAAAATCGCTTTAAAACGGTGCAAAAACGGCTAAAATGTTAAAAACAAGCCTTATTTTGATGAAAAAAGGCTAAATTACAGAAAATTTTGAATTTTTTGGCCATTTTTCGAAATTTCTGAGGTCCGAATTCTGGGGGGGAGGTTGGGGGGTACCCCCCATCACATTTCGGAGGTCGGCCAAGATTTATATACCCCCTGCCTGCCAGACCCAAAGTTCCAGGAAAACTATGCCCCTAACCCCCCCCAGCGATTTTTGGACCCAAAATGTTAGCTAAATTTGGCCAAAAAGTGGTCATTTTTTGGAAAATTTTTCTAACACTTTGACTTAAAATCGCTATAAAACGGTGCAAAAACGTTAAAAACAGGTGTCATTTTGAAGGAAAAAGGGCTAAATTACCGAACATTTTGCAGTTTTGTCCATTTTTTTGAAATTTCTGAGGTCTGAAATCAAGGAGGGGTTTGGCAGGGGGTACCCCCATCACATTTCTTGGATCGACCACCAACCTTCCAAGATTTACGTACCCCGCAGACCCAAAGTTCCAGGGATTCTATGGGTGTGGCTGGCAAAAAACTAATCCCCCCTAAAAATTTTCAACCCCATACCTTGAATTTTCGCAAACTCTTAGCCAAAAATTCTAATTCGAAACTTTTTAATTGGGGGGGTCGGCCGAAGGACGATTTGGGGGGAGGGCTAGAAAAGTTACACCATCCCCTCCATAACACCTATACATAGAAGCAATGGATTTTTAAAAGTAGCAAACATTTCACAACTATCATAATCTTCAAAAGTTTACCGAAATGATGAAGAATTTTGGCGGTTTAGTTATTTGTTATTTGCAAAAGAATAATTCAAGTAATTTTTTGAAAACTGCCCTTTTGTGTCGCTTCGCTACTTCAAAAGCTATTTTAGTTTGTTTTCTTCGCTTCCTTTTGCTTCCTGGTTCGCAGCTGCAATTTCCTTCTTCTTGGGTAATGGATCGAACACACAAATTAATGGCTTTCTATTGTATTTGTAATCGTGTGAAGCTTTTAGCTTTTAACTTTTTTAACCATTGCTTCTGCATTAATTTTAGTGGGACTTTTGCGGCATAAAAGCTTCTGAATCGTTTGTAAAAGTTACTTGGCAATAAAATTTGGATTAGTGTAAACAAGTAGCCAAGTCGATCTGAAGTATTCACCACATAACTCTTGGTAGCAGAACTGTAAACATTCCACATGACCTTTCTACTGATAACCGCTGCTGCTCTGGGGAAGGCTTACTGAAGTATCTATGAAATTCACTCTATCACTGCTTTTCCTCATCACAACTACTACAACTGTGTACAACTGATGTCTTCAATTGCGCGGGCGCTTCGTCCACTACGACGAGAATTAGACAGCTGCCGCAAGGCAAAACCAGAGTACTACAACAATTCGACAACGCCGAAGAGAGGAACAATCATCCCGAAGCGCTCATCAGCTGTCGCGACACACTCTCCAAGAGGAGATTTTTTCAAAGTATTTCAGCGACAGTATTTAATGCATCAATAGAGCCGTGAAACCGACTTGGCCCCCGCTGAACAACAGTCTGAACACGATGCCACATTATTGTCAGTGGTTGATGCTGCCTTTATAGAAATGAATTCAGCAATCCGAAATCTGATCAACGGAGTTTAGAAAGAGAAAATGCGACGACAGAAGCCGACCGAATGGCTGTGAGAGAAGCCAACCAACCAATGGCTGAAGCTCTTCTCCAATCTCAGCGCATAGCTGGAACTACAGCCGCGACCAAGCTGCCGAAGCTGTCGTTCCCGACATTCGACGGAAATATCTTGAAATGGCAAAACTTCTGGGACAGATTCAAGGTTACAGTACACGACAACCCTTCTTTGACTGCTGTAGATAAGATGAGCTTTCTGGCAGGCCAGCTGTCAGGAGAAGCCTCTGACACTACTGCTGGACTCGCTATTACCGAAGCTAACTACGCTTCTGCCATAGATATGCACAGCGAACAATACGGAAACAACAATCTGATTGTAGACGCCCACTACACAGCGCTGAGTGATTTGCCGGCAGCCTACAAGCTGAAAGATTTACGTTCTGTGGTGGGCCAATTTCGTGTCCATAAACAATGTTTTTGTGATATTATGAACTGTGGACATTCCAGAGAGTTTCACAACTGTGGATATGCAAAAGACTACACCCGAAATGAATGACCCCTGAACACTTTTGTGCGATTTTGCCACCCATCATAAATAAAACACTCAATTTTTTGCGGGTTAATATTGCAAAATGCTGTATATATTTTATCATTTCAAGTTAACACAAAAGGCGATTAAATTATAAATTACCAAAAAATAAGATTTTGTAGACCAAAATTCGTAATTTCCTAGCAATGTTGGCCCATTGCTAAGTTTGGCTTATATGATGGATAATACTAAGCCTGGCTGCCGGCAACGAGTTTTTAGAAGTAGATATTGCGTTTTATGCCTTTGAATGCCATTTATCTGCTGTTATGGTGGTAAAGGAACGAAATATGGTACCATCTTTTTTCCCCACCCCATCTTTTTTTACCCCACTTGTGTCTATATTCTATATTGGGGCTAGCGTACTAGAACTACAACCGAATGGTGATTTTACTGGTGGTATAGAATAGAGATGCACCGGGGCCACCGCCTCATCGTGGCCCCGGCCGGGGCCGGGGCCTGGAAATTGGGGTCCAAATCGAAAATTTTCAAAAATTTTCTTGAAAATTTAAATTTTGCAATTTGTGATATATAGAAATATTACTATCGTTGTTTTCATTCATATCGGAGGAAAACAAACGATTTGTAACACTTTTTGACTTTCGAAAATTCAAAATTTTGGTCAAAAAATGTCAAAAATTTACAAAATTTTGCTAATCTTTGGCCCCGGTCGGTACAGGGGCCTGACCACCGGGGCCGGGGCCGGGGCCTGTGCATCCATGGTATAGAAAGTACAAGCCAAGCCCTACATGCTGGTATATAAAGCGTCTGGCTAGCTACAGTCTGTAGCGAGTAATAACCTTACTTCGAAATCGTTGTTTTTTACCCCCCCCTCCTGACTATACCCTCCCCCAACTTTCGGCTACCCCCCCCCCCTAACCATAGTTTCCTTGGGGGGGGGGGGGTTGGGGGAAGTATCCCCTCAAAATTTTCGATGAACTTTACCCCCCCCCCCAGATTTTTTGACTTACCCTCCAATTTTTGCTACCCCCCCCCCCCCGAATCGAACCCCCCCAGCCAGTTTTGGACCCAAAAAGTTAGCTAAACTTGGCCCAAAAATGGTCATTTTTTGAAAAATGTTTCTGAAATTGTGACCTAAAATCGCTTTAAAACGGTGCAAAAACGGCTAAAATGTTAAAAACAAGCCTTATTTTGATGAAAAAGGATAAATTACAGAAAATTTTGAATTTTTTGGCCATT
>JASAND010018316.1:0-27713 GCA_030248195.1 Trissonchulus latispiculum
ATAATCCCACTTGCAGTATTTGACCATACAATTGTTGTAGCATTGAAATTTTAATATTGGCACAAGGTGGTGGTATCCTTTTGTGAGAGGAATTTTGAAACGCAATAAACTTTCGCAGTTTTGCGAGTTGGAAGAATTTGACACGCCGTTTTAAAGCTTATAACCAGTAAATACGAAAAAAGCAAAATTTGCAAAAAACCAGCAAAATTTTTGGCATTAGACCATCAAGCTTTGAGGATCGATATCTGAAAACTATAGAATCGGGCAAAATTTTATTTTGTGCCATGAAGGACATGTGGGTCGAGGGAAATTTTATGGATTTGGTTCAACAGGTCCTATACTCTAGAAAATCCGCCAAATGTGCGATGACACAAAATTTTGCAATGTCGCATTGAGTATTCTCGCAGCTGCTGCAGTTCAGGTCAAGAAAAGACCCTCCGCAATACTGCGAATTTTCATCCTGCAAAGCTTACGCGAATCCATGGGGTAGTTTCTGAGAAATTGATGTTTAAAATAAAATAATCGCAGTTTTCCAAATACGTTTGTCGACCAAAGCTCTAGCTTAAATCAAGGTAACGAAATGAGGTGTATAAGCAGACGGAAATGGAAGGATAACGACGAATTAATAGTGTGGGTTACAGTGTGGAGGGGTTGGCCTCGTTGGGGTCTGCTGTGATGGATGGGGTTGTGGGCGAGGAGAAAGGGTTGGTAACAATAAGACACCAGGTAACATTTGCATAGTTTTAAACAACTCTAAACAGATACTGTGTCACTGTGGAATTAGGAATTTGAATTAGGTCTTCAAAAAATTTACTTCAGCCTGCAAAAAATTTGAAACATTGTAATTCCTCAAAAATCTGATAAAACATTTTTCGAAAAACAAAATTGATTTCATTGTATTCCTTAAAAAGAAAGAATGCATGGCTACATGTCGATATAAAAATGGTTTCTTAAGGTGGTGATTCCTCTTGGAGACATCAACTTTGAACCCCTATTACTCATTCATTACTTGGAGTTAAGACGCCATTTTTATATTAAAATGGAGCTTAAGCTTTTCTCTTTCTAATGAATGCAATGAAACTAAGTAACTTCAGTTTTCGAAACTATTTCACTGGATTTTCAAAGTACTTTAATTTTCCAGATTTTTTGCAGGCTAAAGTAAATTTTTTCGTGAGGCATCGGCTACATTATTCGATTGCACTATCAAATAGCTGGAGACCCTTTTTTAATTATCATGAAATCACTCTTCGTTATGATGAAATTAGCTAAAATGTTTGCGCAACCTGGATTTTGCCTACTTTTCCCAACTTTAGCAAGCGGCCACTTTAGCTACAAAGCAGCAATCGGGGCAACTAAAACAGGGTCCCTGGGTACAGTACCGCTGAAAAGTAACCGGGGATCTCGCGAGCATGCGAGCAACCAGACTGCTCGAACGTGCTCGCGCTCGTCTGCTCGCGAGACCGAGATACTATTGAACTTGATGTTTAAAGCTAAGCTAAATGTTTCTAAGCTTGTGTTAGACTTTCCTGCAAGGGAGTTGTTATTTTTTAAGCTGACTTTTTGATTGGACTTGCTAGTTTTTTCTTCAATGCAAAAAGGTTATGTTTGTGGTTTTTCTGTGTTGCCGAAGGGTTTTATGAAACGCAAAAACATGCTAGTCTATACAAGCTTTGCACAGTTATCGGCTACATTGCAGGCTTGAAGGCAAGAGGTTGAACTTAAATTGTGCATAAGCAAGCAAAGGTTTCTGCTAAACGAAAACGTAAGATGATATATTTGTGAAATTTGCAAATGCATTTATTCATTGTTGTTATTTATTGCCTACCTATATATTGCAGTAAATATAGACGTAAATATTAAATTATTAAATCAGTTAAATTGTAATAGAGAATTTCACGACATAGGTGCATTTTCAATAGACATCGTAAGGTTTTTCATCATTTCATTTCATCATTTCAATAGGCACCTCAAGATGTTTACTATAACTTTGGTCGTGATAAAATTGTCCGTGCTGTTTAGTTGGTTTAGTAGACAGATTTTGTGCAATCTCTTCTGATTGTTCTGATTGTTTCTTGACAGAGTAAAGCTACAATATAAAAAGTATTATAAGCCTTCAATTGAAGCTGACAATTAAACTTTGCTTGTCATAAAGCTTATGCTTAAATCTAGTAAGCATCGGATACTTCTTTTCGTTTCGTAAAATATCCTTCCGTAATTCAGAAAAAAGCTAAAAACATTACTTTTCTAGTTTGAACCAAAAACTAGCAAGTCAAATCAAAGCTTGAAAAATAAAAAAGTCCCTTGCATTAAAGTCTAACACATACTTAGAAACCTTTAGCTTAGCTGTAAACATCAATCTTTATAGTATCGCAATCTCGCGAGCAGACGAGCGCGAGCACGTTCGAGCAGTCTGGTTGCTCGCATGCTCGCGAGATCCCAGGTTACTTTTGAGCGGTACTGTATTGTTGTGCAAAACATGTCTGGTAAGGGCAACCCTCTAGCTTGCATAGTAAATGCTCCACAATCGCTGGAAAAAATTTGCTCATGTTTTTGCAAAAACCACATTTTCTGTGATAGCAGCTCACGGGAAAACAGTTGGAAGATCATCATGCGTCGGATGATCGGCCTTCAAATAGACACCCTTAGTTTAATTTTACGGCTTGCGTAGCTCAAGAAATCTTGGATTATTTGATTTCTGCAAAATGACAAGTTTTCAACGCCAAAATAAGAAAATCGGCTACATCAGAAGCTAGAGAAGAGCTAGAAAGTTGCTTCCAAAAGCAAAAATGTAGAGTTCAATGAGATCTTTCAACTGACTATAGTCATAACTATGCAGCTGCTGCTCAACTGTAAAAAATTGGCAAAAACCGTCATGAAAGGAAATCTCGAAATTTTGAAGTGGGATTGCGCGGAGGGTGTTAGAACGCCAAATGAACTTATTTTGGAAAGTTTCATCAAATTTCATCTTGGTTTGAGCCGTCAACCAACAATATGTGCCCAAAAGGAATCACCACCTTAACCCCAAATAATGAATGAGTAATAATGGTTCAAAGTTGATGTCTCAAAAACGAATCACCATCTTTAAGACACTATAAGCCCTTCCTTTTATTGTTTGTTATAAGTTTGTGCAGATTCTGCAAAGATTTTAAAAAAATTTCTCAATATGTATACAGATTCTGTGCAATTGCCCTTTCTAAAGAAAGCAATTCTGCACAGATTTATCTTTGTTAAAACTAACTTTGTTAAAATCAACAAATCTGCACATATTTACCACATTTTAAAAATTCTCTGTGCAGTTTTACTGCGTTCTATATAGAAAAATAATGAATTCTATATATTCGATCAACATGGTGTACATTAGTTAGTTTGACAGACGCATTACAGAGAGGCATTTTACGATCAGGCTATATTGCAAAATTGCATATTTTTGTATTTCAGCATCACAACGATACCAGCGCCTTAAAGAGATCCATGCTTTGCTATGCTGGTAGTCATCAAAATGCCAATTATGAAATTGAACAGACATTTTTATGCCAAATTTACCAAAATATTGCACTTTTTCAAAATTTGGAAGCGGTGTTTGAAGGCTTTGTAAGGAAAAATGATCCCATAAAATCCCACTGATCCCACATGGGATGAGTTTTCGATCCCATGGGATCCCATCCCAGATGCCAACACTGCTATCTAAGAAAAATCGATAACTGTTATGCAATATTTTTTATAGTGTAGATAAGAAAGTGCCGGTGGATGCAGTGTACATTGACGGCCTTTGATTCGGTTAGCCACGCAAAATTACTTTTCAAATTGCGAAAGTACAAGATTCCTACTAAGTTTATTAAGTTGATCCTATCTATTAGTCTCAAGTTATGACGGTGGGGGGTATTGCTTTGCAGCTTTCAAAAGTATTGAGTGGTGTCCCACAACGTAGTGTTTTGCGTTCCTTCCTTACTAATTCTAGTGTATATAAACGACGTTGTAAACCGCGTCCAGTCTAGCGAAATACAGATATATGCTGAGGATACTAAATTGTTTCTTAAAAATATAGATGGTGTTTTTAAGTGAGCAAGGGAAAATCGTTAAAAGGAAAAGTCAAGAATTGCTCTGGACAAATGTGTAATGATGCATTTTGGTTTCAATAGTCCTGGTGGAAATTATGAAATTAATGATGTTGCTATCCTTTGTGTAAACAATGTTCGAAATCTATGAGTCATTTTGACAATAAGCTTACTTTCTCGGAAGAGTGTGAAAAGTCCCTGTTACTGCATCGGCTCGTGCGAGAGTGATCTTCAAGAGTTTTCGTTCTCGGGATTGGGTTTTTTGGTGGCTATGTTTGTAACATATGTGAAACCTCTCCTCGTCCTGGAGTCGTTTCCCAAAAAAAACATGATTTTGATCGAAAATATTCAAAAGTGGTATACGAAAATGATTCCCGGTTTAAGGAATAAATCATACTACGAAGACTGCTAACTTTAGGCCTTGAAACGTTGGAATCACGCCGTATTAAAGCTGAGTTTTATCAGTGTTAGCGATTGGTAAATGGTCTTGATAAAGTTGACGTTACGGATTACATTATGTTCCGGGGTGACTTGGGTTTACGGGGTCATGAGCTGATGATGCAGGCAGCTCCGTGGTGTAGAAACAAAAGCAATCATTTTTTTCGGTACCAGGGTTGTTAATGTCTGGAGTTCTCTCCTTAAGGTGCTGGTTTCCTTTCGGGTATTTTTGACTCCTACGGCTTTAATCCTTTACGCAAAGGGCTAAAACTTACCAAATAACCTATTTCCGTGCTCTTTAACATTTTAGGACCAGTCCCGCATTCTTAGGCCAAAAGATAAGAAAGTTTTTGTTGTTGGCCTTAAGTTCCCAGCAGGTAGACAAGACACGGGATTGGTTGGTATGGCTGGAAAGAGGACTCGAAAATGAACATTTTTGCTCTTACAACCTTTGAGCTATCTCCAGTGGTTAAGTCAGTATAAGCAAAAAACTGTTTTTAGGGTCAAAAAATGGCCATTTTCGAGGAAATGAGTTTTTTCAAAATTACTGCCACATGTTAAAGACAAAATTGGCTTAGTTATACTCAATCGATACATCGTCCAAATGCACATTTTATGAATGCCTATTACCCGGACTTTATTGTTTTCAGCTAGAGATTTTTCCGAAAAACTATTTTGGCAAAACTGCGATTATTTTGTTTCGAACATCGATTTCTCAAAAACTACTCGACGGATTCTGGAGATTTTCGGCAGAATCGAAATTCGCACTTCTGCGGAGGGACGTTTCTCTTGGTTTGGGCTAAAACATATTGAGTAGCAAAAAAACTCAATGCGAAGTTGCGAAATTTCGTGTTACTGTGCATTTGGCCGATTTTCTCGACCGTTAAGACCTGCTGAGCCAAATCCAAAAAAACGTCCCTCGGCCCATATGTCCTTCATATCGTGGCACAAAAAGAACTTTTGGCCGATTCTTCAGTTTTGAGAAATCGATGTTCAAAAACTTTTGGTCTATATTCATCCTGTAAGATGTCAGCTTGTCAGAAAATTTCTGCTATTTTTTTGCTAATTTTACCAGTTCTGTACGCTCATGTGAATGTACAGATAATAAGCTTTAAAACGATGTACAAAGCTCTTTGCTACTCCCAAAATTGCGAAAGTTATAGCGTTTCAAAAAAAGCACCACAAAAGCACTGCACAAAAGGATACCACCACCTTAAAGAGACTGTGAATGCTGCTAGTTTGCAATCCTTTAAACTAAAATTGAAATACACAGATATGTCGGTACTTCGTAAGGTATTTAAGGCTGACTGACTGAATTTTATTGTTTTATGTTTTGTTAATGTTTTGTCAATATATGTATATAAGTTTGTTTTATCAATTATACAATTCTATATGGTGGCGCACGTAAGCAATTGTTTGTACAATTCTGTATTGTCCAATTCAGTAAACATTTTTATGATCGTGCAGAATTTCTTTGAGACTTACTGAATAAACTGGTTGTTTGTTTCGTAAGGAACTGTACTAAAACAATAATCCGGAAGGAAAAAGATAATTTAAGCAAAGCCAAATTTGTTGCTTCCGCCTTTGGAAAGAGGAAGACTTGGTTAATGATTTAGGGCTTAGGCTGAACCGGTTGAGTAATACACATTTTCTTATGTAAATAAAATTTTAGTCTCGTGAGGCTGCAGCATTGACCTGATTATATCCTGTAATACTGGTGAGAAAACTCACTATGTTTATATTTACCCAATGAGTTCTGAAACTGATACATATAAATCATTTGTCTAATGCGCAGTTAATAAATTAATATAGTCATCACATCATTGACATATTTGCACACGATAACATTTACATCTGTGGCTTTCATTTTTGCTAGATAAATAATTCTATTTGTTGGCAATCCATAACTTTATTTGGCTAACTACTAGACTGTCATCGATCCATTGCAGTCGGGGTGGTGATTGGTGTGGCTTGACATCAAAGCCTACCTCACTGGCCAACTGTCCGGTTTCCAAATCACGGAATCTACGCGTGGAGGTTTCGACTAAATATCTCTGTATCAAATTAAACAAGACTTGAAGATTGCAGGAGAGAAAATGTGTACTACAATCGCAGACTAGCCAACTAGCCAACAACAAACTAAAAGAAAGAAAGTTAGAAAACCTCAGAGATTATGCAGTAGAAGTACAAAAAAGATTCAACACGAATTTGGGAAGATTATAAAAATACTAGAAATCACAAGTACAGTCATCAGTGCAATTTAAATTAAACTGATAAGACAATCAATATAAATGAACACGAACTCAAAATTGCCCAAAAACTCATACTTGAATGACTCCAAAAAACATAACGCCACCACTTCTCACACGACACTAACACTGCCCAGTGACAATTGGACAACACTGAAGTACTAGCTAAGTCAATTCAAGGTTTGCGCCCAGAGGTAGTTTGAAGCTTTTAGTATTTATGCTATAAAAATTTCAAATGAATCTGCTCAAAGATGATCTTTTCATTCAAGTAACCCTCACGGCTTATTAAGTAAAATATATTAATTACAATACTTATTAATACAATATATACAAACCAACCATTTTCACTACCGGTTTCGGGGCTCCACGACGGGGTCCTTCTTTAGGCATTCTGGCCATTCAGGCAAATGTTCTTGAGAGGGTGAAATTTCGGGAAATCCGGCTTATTAGTACGTCGGTCAAATAAGACAGTGAAACATTTTTGACTGTTCAGCTTAATCGAACATAGTTACTACGAGGATCAATATTAAGAAAAGCTGGGAACGTTTGTACCAGGGAAAGGTATTTTTCGTAACAATACTCGACCACTACAACCAAGCGTTATAACGACGGGTAATATCGTGTCGAGTGGCTCGTTGTTTCAATTGTCTTTAACTACGGTGAATAAAGTACCCTGGTGGTAGAAAGTGTTGAAGAGAGTGGCGATCCTAAGCCAGAAATCCTGGACCCGGTGTCCATTACCCTAGAATGTACGAGAGTGGAGCATTGTTTGAGTAATCTTTTTTCCAACCGACAGATTCTGTAATGGCAGTTCCTTGGGGAATCGCTATATGGAGCAGGGATGGAAACTGGGTCATTATTTCTGACCCATGACCCACTTGACCCAAACGCAAATTTGACCCAGACCCAAGGCGACCCATGAAATTTGAAAATTCCGTGACCCAGACCCAGCTGACCCAAGAATTATCGTGACCCAGACCCAAATGACCCAATAAAATAACTCGACCTTAACGGACTTAACATTATCTGGTTTTTAAACGCCGTAAACTATACTACCTATATATATGTACCTATATGATAGTTGTAGGTTCGAAGCTCCTCAATCTTGTCATTTTCATTCTTTTTCAATAATAGTTATTTTAAGTGGAAGATCTGATTGGTTGATGTAGCAAAATTTTTAAAATTTAAAAATTTTAAAATCTGTGGAAGTGTACGTGGCTTTTGTTACGTGAACCGTCGAAAGCATAATGGCCAGACAAGTCACAGCTAACTCTACTGATTTCATAGAAACAATACTAAATTCAATTTAAAATTCGCGCCGAAGGCGCGAAAAATTTTTTTAGCAGCGACAGTTTTACGTAATTGGAACCAATCCAGATCTTCCAATTTGAAATTTGGTAAGACCCTGTGACCCAGACCCAAAGTGACCCACAGGCAGCTTGACCCAGACCCACCCTGACCCAAACGGTTTACAAAATTGGTGACCCAAGACCCAGTGACCCAAGCAAAAATGGCGACCCAAACGACCCAAGACCCAGTGACCCATGACCCAGTTTCCATCCCTGATATGGAGAACTTAGTAAAAGTAACCAGAGAGCAGCGATAACAACCGACATCGCACAAAGTTTACATACCGCACTAGAGAGACATGCTGGCTACTGATACATCACGCACTGTAGTGGACGCTACGATTGAAGGATTGAAATTCTGCTTCAATTCAAACCATCATTTTATGTTTTAGTCCACTGGCAGTCTTTCAAAGAGAAAAAGATGCTCTGACTATGTACTTGTAAACTTGTAAACAAGAAAGCTGCAATTTACTGGACGCAAACTAACTGCCAGCAAATAGCTAGAGGGACAAATCGGTTCTGCAGCAGACACTTTGAATACTGTTGAATTGGTGGACGTTTTAAAACATTTTACTGACATACACGGATAAGCTATAAAAATTGAAGTGTCCAGGGCGGGGATCGAACCTGCCAGCATTGGATCTTTGGTGAACGCTCTGCAACTGAGCCACATCCGCTGACAGCTAGACTAGATTGTTCATGTTTCAAAGTTGCTAATATTTAACAATAGTATGAACTTTCAAGAAGCAAGGTTAACAGGACAAGCTTCAGAATCAGGAGCAGAAATGGTTACGTTTTAAAACAGAATCTTGAATTTTTTGGTTTAATTTACCACTACAACTTTTCACCTCTGAGCAAAATTTGATCAAGATTGTTTTGTTCATCTTAATTATTTTGTGCGGGCTTACCAATAAAACACGAAACCTTCATTGGCATCATTTGAAATAATGATCCGCATTTTGCAATAAGGATTTCTAACAAATTGTTTTTGTTACACAGAAAATTAATATATCAAATATATCATCTAACGAATTTCCATCCACCAGTTTCACCATTGCAGCCAGATAAGCATAATATCTCTAAATTAAACTGTCAACATTTCTCCTTCATCATATATTCTAGGAATACACTGACCAAGCCTGAGAAGCAGCCACTAGCTATTACAAAGAGACAGCTAGTTAACTGTGGAAGAATTTTGTCCACAACGAGTGGGTTTGGTTCACAGTAAACTGCTTTGTTCACCAGCACTAAGTGTCTTTGAAATAATTTTTGATAAACTATGCTGATTGGATGGCGATAAAAGTCACGCCCAGGCAGCAAACGCTAATCCAATAAGCCAGTACGGAATGTCTGTCAGAAAAAGCTGATGAAGGTTGCAAAGGTATTTCTGGCAGCCAAATCTTACGTTTTCTTCGGTATCAATATAAAGTAGATTGGCATTGATGCTAATTGCTTTGCATGCGTCTTCCTGCTCATGCACTAAAGTGCTTGCATTTTTCGAACGAACAGCCTCAACAAATGCATTGCCGACATTTGTGCCTTCCAGGGCGTTTAAGTTAAGGCCCATTCCGTTCATAACTAGCTTCAGTGTTCCTTGCCTAATTTCATCAGTAAGGTTAGCCAAGCTTGAATAGGAAACATGTTGGGACTGATAGAATTGCTCAGAAACAGTCTCGACTACACAAGTGTTAACAATAAACCAAAGTGCGCAAAATGGTGTTATCTCTGTAACGAAAGGCAATGATACAACCGACCAAGGTGTCACAGAATTTAATTTTGGTAACAATTTCAGCGCCATGCGATGCCCTAGATAGGACAGAATGGCCACAACAAACATAGCTGCAAACGTCCTTTTCAGAAATCTTTCCAGGCGTAAAGACTTGAGCAATGCCCTATTATAGTCAGGGTTAGCTCTACTATATCCCATAATACGGCTAATTTGTGGATAAGAATAGGATAACTCTGCTTCTGGATTTAGAACTGCCAATGACCACGTCGTGTCAATTTGATTTGATTCAATTTCCGCGAAGAATGTGCTATTGAGGGACTTGTTAAAAGCTGTGATATATATTTTCCATTCCAATATTGTTGCAATATCATGGATAGCTAGTGCAGACACGTCGTAGCAATGTTTCATGTTCTTGTGGCAAATTACATGGCCATCATACATTGCATTATATCCAATTCGTATGTTTCTATGGGATTCTGTTTTCATAGTAACTGATTGCTAAGTTAAAATGAAAACTACAATAAAAATATCTTTCGTTTTTCACATCTTTCTTTAGTTACTATTACAAATTCACAGATATGCTGTAGTCATAGAAAAATTGAAACAAGAGACATTTATGTGCCAAATTGCAGTATTAACAGCAATAGCAACAGTCCACGACACCTATGACTCCACCGGCAACGATTTGGTGACTCATGCAGCATTAAAATGTCTTATTAAGCAAATGTAGGTGCTCCTTCAAACTGTAGAATTCAGGAATACCATATGTGGCAAACAAAGTCGGAACCGTTTACTTCCAATTGATTATATATGACAATTTCGTGTTTTGCATGTTTTAATTACTTTATTAATTGCAATAATTATTTAAAATCACTAGTTTATATAGCATTGACTAAAATGAGAAAATGTCCTTTTAAATTTTGCAGTCTAATACTAAAAACCACTGCAATCAACTTAGTTTTTATTGTATATTATTTTTGATTTTTTAAGAAAGCTCAACATTCATTCAATCACCTATTTGTTAATGGCTGAGATGGTGACCTGACCTTTCATAAAAAGAATTCTCGAGTTCTCAACTTCTCGAGTAGTCTGTTTTTATCTACGGACAATTTTATGGTGATTTATTTAGTCAACGATACAAATTATTGAAGCAGAAAGAAAAAATTTATAAATTTAGATTTTGAAAAGTTTGTCGAGTAGTTCTCAAGTAGGCAAAATTTTCTTTGGTCGAAGTCGACCAAAGAACTTGGACGGTATTTCAGGAAAGTAGCGACTCGATCGGCCAAGGAACTGTGGACATATATGTGTGTGTGGGGGGGGCAAGATATCCATTCCACAATATTGACCTTCGAAACGTTCCTAACAATTTTTAAAAATTCTTCAGTGTTTCGTCAAAAACAAACTTGTTATTAAAGTATTATGATTTTAGCTCTATTTTTACCCATTTAATGAGGCATTAGTTTAAAAATAATGACTTTTGCAAAATTTATTTAATATTTTGGATTACGATATCCTTGAGAAATCTGGAAAGTAGTAATGGTAGTCAATCTTAGACAGTGCAACTTGAATAATACCTTACAGGGAGGGGGGGTTACAAATTTAACTAAAAATTCGATGTTCGAAAAATAAATCTAGTCTTTTGCCACGTAATAGCATATGGTTTCGTGCAAAATAATTTAAAGTTGGAAACATTCAACGTAGCGCGTAGCGTCTTATATCGCCTAGTTGGCCTTGCCGGATCAAAACTCAACATGCCATGCCACGCACACAACTTTTGAAGTTCCCTGAAGGCAAAGTACGGTTCCCAAAATTTTGCAGAGAAAGAGAGAGAGAAAGAGTCCTAACATATATGTAGTGCTTTGCTGCGGTTTAAAACAATCTCTAGTACTTTTCTGTGCGGTACGATCAAAGTGCGAAAAGTTGGGTGTGTTAGGGCCATACGGCCCATACGGGTGGAGGTTAACAAAGGTCTTAAGAACTGTGGTTAAACAAATGAGCCAAAATTTTCTTCAATTAATGCCTCATGAATCTGTCTCAACTTCTGTGATAATTAGGTAAACTTCGTTAATCCTTGCTTTGCACGGCTAGATCAAATTATCGCTGTAATTGCAGCTATTTGGTGGGAATTTCGAAGATGTATATAAGTCAGTTACACTAAAGTATTTTGCAAATCTTTTGAAACCTTGCATATTACAAGCCCAAGACTGTACCAAGACATGCTGGAAATTAGGATACTAAGCCTCGTTCCGCTCCAGACTTCAGCAATGCTATATTGCTTTCTAGATATCTATACGTGACGATTTCTCCAACATACTCTATCCGTGGTAAGCGCATTCTGAACTAATGCATCGACATTTATTTGATCAGTATATAATAGCTGAAGGCGGAAACAAAGCTCTAAAGCCGGAATACTTTTAATATTTAGAACACAAAAGTTAAAATCAGATACTTGCAGTATTAATTGGAGCAAAGTTGGGTTGATTTGGTAAACCACAGCTCATTAGACGTTAGTTAACCTCCATCCGTATAGACCTATAACACCCAATTTTTCGAACTTTGATTGTATCTCACAGAAAAGTATACACTGAACTAAAGATTATTTTACACGATATCAAAGTGCTATATGTCAGAACTATTTCTCGAAAATCAGGGCGAGGTGAAGTTTGTGTACGTGTCATGTCCAGCTTTGGACCGACAACACCAATTTCTGATGACTCCACAGGACGCTACGCTGCATGGAATTCTTTCAAACTTTAAACTATTTTACACTAAACCTAATACTATTATGTGGCAAAAGACTAGCTAGCTTTTCCAACATCGAACTTTTAGTGAAATTCGTAGCCCCCCCCTGAAGTGTGGCTGGAAAACATTGTGGACAAAACTTTAGAAAGGTGTTTACTCGAGGGCGCTGGTTTGAAGACAGCTAGGACGGCAGTTAAAGCTAAAGACGAAGTTAAAGACAAAGGCTGGAACTAGTACCGTTTTGCAACGTGTGAAATCTCTTGAACTAGATCCCATTATTATACATTATTTTCTACAATGGAGCAACATTCTGAACAAAAACATTTTCTGTTATTCAGCATAGCTGAGCATTTTGTGGTACATTTTCCAAACAAAAATTAAAAGCGGCTTGGTGGGTGTCAGTCATTCCGACGTATATATAGCCTCTTGCACTAAAGGAGATTGACTCAAACAAGGTTCAAAATTTGACGTTTCCAAAAACTCAAAGAACAAGCTTCAAATCATACCACCCACCACCACGGATTAAAATTACTCTTTCACCTGCAAAAATTTGTGTAATAAATGTTTTCCAAGTCCAAGAGATGCTAAAACTAACCCTTCCCCTCCGTTGCATACAGCATTGACATAATTAATAATTCAATACGTACACAATGATTAATGTAAAATAAATGTAAATTAATAACAATTAATGGACGATAATAAATCACTCTATAAATAATTGTATGTTGTGTGTAAAAAACATAAATGCAAATCAATACAACATAAGTAAAGTAAATCGTCTAGTCAAACTACACTAGACGAATTTACTCGAACTAGTGGCCTACTAGTGCTAGCCCTAGCAGATTTTATGCAACTCGAACTTTCTGCTAGTGTATAAAGCGACTAGCAGCTAGTAGGCCTTTAGACTCGCACTAGTAGTGCGAGTTGCGGATTCCGCACTTGCACTTTATGCAACACTCGCATTGCGGAATCCGCAGACCATCATCTACTAGTTGCGGAATCCGCAACTAGTAGAGTTTTATGCAATTGGCCCCAGGTCCCATAACATTTAGAGTATGTAATAGACATGAGTATGCCTGTAGGAATACTGTCTGTTATCAGCAAAAGCAGAAGAGTAAAACCTATGCCTGCTCGCTAACGTCTATGTCTACTACTACTATTACTTCTCTCAGCTTGGTCAACTTTAAAACGAGTTATTTTTCAGGTCAACTCGATTGATACAATTTGATAGTTTATTTGGATTCAGCCAGGACTTACAGGGAGACCGAGGGAGGATGGGCAGATCAACTATATGAAGGCCTGCTTGCAGGAATTGGAGATTCTTTTGTCAGTCTTAACATCTACAGGTCACAGCTATAGCTATAGCTGTAGCAACTGCACTAACGTCATGAAACCAGGAGCACATAGTCTAAGTGTGTGACGTGATCGCTGACAGGTTCTCTGCAAGCAGCCCACGGTACATACTATGATCGCTAACGACTGACTCTCCCCCACAAATGTGTACCAAGTAACCCCCCATAAATCTGCTCCCAGTACACGTGTAAACGTTGAGCCGGGAATTGAGTAACCAGATCAGATGCTCACCCAACTGCTAGGACTGGCGCAAGGACACACACCTGAATGTACTAAAAGTCGTACTACAAAGTATCCTTAAACTAACTGTAAGTAAGGATCGGACATATCGTTCTCGTTATCTGCATTTTTGAACGTAACACTCTATTGAAGCTACTCAAAGATGACCTCTCGTATGAGAAAAGGTGTCTAATTAAACCAAAATTTAACGGAAGTATACTTCAACTTGGCCTCATTGCGGACACCAGCAAATTAGGAGTTCATTTTAAGTATCCGCGTGTTTTTAATCACCTATGGGAAATGCACGGGATTCGAACAATGGCTTCGATGCATAAGTAAAAGTTTATACAACCAGAGTTGCATCTGTCTACTCCTGAAGATTCAGTCTCATTCCTCGAACATCTTAGACTGGCTACTCCAACTGCATTTGCAGAGAAAGTGAATGAATACAAGAAGAATGAAAACATAGGATTACAACAACAAGCATAAAATGTTTTAAAACAGTCGTTTTTGAATTTGCACAAAACAGTTCGAACTTGTTTAAGGTGGTGGTATTCTTTCGCGTATTTTGGAAAATAACGTTCGCGAAAGTAATCCAAAGTGCCTGAAACTTTCAGGACACACTACTTCGGTGTTCCTAAACACATTAGAAACAATCGCAGAGTCTTTGTGAGAAAATTTAAAAAATTTCTACTTTTGCCGAAAAAGTAGCATTGAGTTGCTTGAAATTAGCAAAAGCCATATTCAATCGAAAGAGCTCATCAAACTGCATAACGTTGCTTTTAGACCAATTTTTCTATCTTCAACATTCCGATAGATAAACGAGATTAAAGAGTTTTTGGGGTCAAAAATCAGCTGATTTCCAAATTTTCAGATTTTTGTTAATTGCTGCAACATGTAATCACAACATTCAACAACGATGTATCCAAATTAAAATCCGTCTCCACATTTTATGCAAAAACAGGCTTGATTACTTAAGGGGGGGTCCATTTTTGGTCAATTTTTCGACCATCTCCGATTTCGCTCATTTTCACATATAATGATCTTTGAGTGGGATATTTTAATTAGTTTTCAAATTAAACTCGTATCTCTTACGGTTGTTGAGTCATTTCACCTCAAAGCAGAGTTGTATGCGGGCCGCGGGTACCCGCGGGTACCCGCGGGGCGGGGCGGGCCGAATTTTACTACCCGCGCGGGCCGCGCGGGCCGATGCGGGCCGATTTTGGGCTACTTTCCTGGGCTAATTTTGTTTCTAGAAATTTCATACATTCCAAATCATATGCAAAAGGAGGCAATATTTCCGATTTTTAAAGACTATTTGACTTCGTTATTACCATTCGATACGTTCATATACAAGCTCAGTTGGCATTATCAGCGGACCGAGTATTAACCTTATGTGTATGACTTATGTATTATTGTTTTTGCACATAAATATAAATCCATGATAACGTCTTACTTAAGGGGGGGGGTCCATTTTTGGCCGATTTTTCGACCATCTCCGATTTTGCTCATTTTCACATATTTTATTGTCCGATTGGTATATTTTAACGAGTTTTTGAAATGAAGGTCGGATCTCTTACGGTTAGCGAGTAATTTCACCTCAAAGTTGATATCAGTATGTGTTAAACATAGGAAACGGAAAAAGTGGTGATTTTTTCCGTGCGCCAGAGAAATCTCGCCAACGACAAAGAGAAGCACTTCAACGTCCATCTTATATCATAAAAACGATCTCGAAGGGTGATTTGTAGGAAGCAGAATTTTAATTTATGCCTTCAAAGATTTTTAATTAATTTTTTAAGTTTGCGAACAGCCAAATTTGCTGTTTTGCAACCTTGAAATTGGGGGTCAGCAACTTTGATGAAATATTCTGAAAGCTGTAAGGCCTAATTAAAAATTCTACTTCCTACAAATCACAGCTTATGACAAGACATTTCGAAAGATACCAATTGATCCAGGTTAGCTCTGCCCGATTTCGAGATTTCTCTGGCGCAGAAATCTCAATTTTTAGCAAAATTTCGGAAATTCCCGTTTTTTGGCAAATAACATAGAGCTATGGCAACACAGACCTATAGAATGTTAGACTATCTATTTGCGCACCATTATTGATGACTTTAGGTCAAGTTTGGGCACAAATGGTGCAGGTTAGTGCACCCAGTTGGTCGCTGGAGTCAAATATGGGGGTCTGACAACCATAATTTCAAAAATAGCGATTTTTCAAATTTTCGAAATACGTTAAATTTGATATCAATCGAAAGCTCTCATTGTCGGGAACATTTTTTATTCTTGGACCATTGCCCGCAAATGCACCAAATTCAAGTTATCGGCTGTTAAATGATTTTCGTGGTCAAGGCTTTCCAGGGTCGGTGCTACTCCCTAAAATCACTAAATAAAGTCATAAAGAAAAGTTTCCCATTAAAAGCTGCCCTAAGTTCTTTGTTTACATCAGATATCAAACATACAACCGAATAAAGCTCCATTCTCAAGGAAGTTCAGGTGTAAAGTGCCTTTATTTGCTGCGGCACCGCCGTTTTCACCTGTTCTCAAATTGCAAGCAATTAATAGCCGGTTACTCTTTAAGTACTGAACGAAACTACTCAAAATTTAAACTCGTTATGCAGGACATATGAGACAAAGTTTTGTGTGAAAACGAGCAAAATCCGTGACTATAAAATTTTTCATGGTGGACCCCCCCCTTAAGTTCCAGCAAAATGGGTCTTATCTCGATTACCCCCCACTACCACTCAAAATCCTTAAAGCTTGACGAAATGAGCTAAAATTTGTTAGGGATATGTTTTCGACTACGCTGAGTTCAAATATCGCAAAATTTTTCGATTTCTAAGGGGTGATGAAGGTAGACCGAAAAATTTTTGTCTTCGACTTTGCTAAAAAGTTGTATAGGTATTTTCGTGGTCGTAGCGCAAGAACCTGAAGTCCGTTTTTCGATTCAGCTTTTCGTTAGCTTAATATAAGTTTTCGTTTTAAGTTTAAGCTGCAGGCTTATGCTGAGCTAACGAAAAGCTGAATCGAAAAAACAGACTTCAGATTCGAGTTCTACGACCCTGAAAACCCCTATATACAACTTTTCAGCAAAATCGAAGACAAAAAGTTTTTCGATTTTCCTTGGTCCCCCTTAGAAATCAAAAAATTGGTAGTTGATTGATGGATGCGACAGTGGCAACTTGCAAAATGCAAGTTGCAAGTTGCAAAGCGCAAGTTAGAGTTGGAACTTGCAAAATGGAAGTTGGAATTTTGCAAAATGTTGTAGAAGCTGTCTGCAGTTGTTTTGTTAATATTAGTTTTGGTTTTGTGTGTGTCCCGAGGTAGTGGGCTAACGGAACTGGATTCTTAGCCGACAGATGCAGAGGTAGCGGCTCCAAGGGACGTTTGGTTTTGCCCAAGACACTTTGCAAAGTGTCATTTTGTTCCCGTCAGATGCAGGGGTAGTGGTAGTGGTTCCAAGGGACGTTTGGTTTTGCACAAGACTCTTTGCAAAATGTCATTTTCTTTCCGTCAGATGCAGAGAGAGTTAGTGGTAATAAGGGGTTTTGCATTTGTACAAGACACTTTGCAAAATGTCATTTTCTTTCCGTCAGAATGCAGAGAGAGTTAGTGGTAGTAAGGGGGTTTTGCATTTGTACAAGACACTTTGCAATATTTGCACACTTTGCACATTCAAACACTCACCACATAGCTACTGCGTCGGCACAAAACCTAGCTACTCACTCGCTCATTACAAAGTTGTTCTGTCTGACCAACTATCCTTAAACAACGCTATATGTACTTAACAGTAGTTGAACTGCAATATAGTAGTTCAAAACTTAAGTTAACAATATTTCTGTTATATTTGTAATAAAATAGGCTTTCGAAGGTTTAGTTTAGTCAAGGTTTTAACTCTTAGTAGCACTGGTTTTACCCGCTTTGTAGTACTCCAGGGGATTTTTAGCCTCCAACCCACAGATAAGCCTAATTATTACAACAGTATAATCTAAGTGAGTCAGCTGTTAGCTTTATCCGGTTACCACGGCCTCTCCTTCAGGTTAACCTTAATAGTCAGACAGAAATGATCCTTCAAAAATACGTTTCTTTCTGAATGTCCGGCTCAGATTTTGCGGACCCTTCTTCAAGTTTGTTTCACTGTAAACTTTAGCTACCTCGAGATTAAACCGTATTCCTGAATTGTAACTTCATTCACTCACTAGCTCCTCTAAACATCAGATAGAAATTCCCTATGGGAGACAAAACTTAAATTTGTGGTTCTATTAGATACAGATACAGAGATACATATGGTTTCAACTCCAATATAACATAAGTTAAATGCTGCAGCTTTTGAATTATACAGACATAACACAAGGTAAGAAGCTAACAGGTTACAGGAAACTGACAATTAATGCAACACAAGTACAATTATACTCGAGATCCCAAAGATAAAAATACCGATACGTCCAAACCCCAAAACGTAGAAACAATTCAGATATCAAATAGAGAAGTTTGTCGCTGTACTTTAACTTTCAGCCAATGGCTCACTCTCGGCTTTAACTTACGCTTACCAACTCTCGCTAGATCCAGATGAAATGATGAAACCGTGCTGAGCTGACAGTAAATAATACAGAAATAGGGATGCTTCGGGGTCAACGCAAAATTGTGAATTCAAAGTAAACTTCAGATGGCCAAATAGAACTCTCTAAGACGACAACTGCACCAGACTACAAAACCTTGCTCTCACTGAGCTCTGCTAGATAACAAGACAAGCACGACTATCTTCGGCCGAGTCCACCCCAAGACTGACTCTTGGAGCAAAACAAAACAGAGACTGGGTCAGTCACCCAGCTTATCACTCTTTGTCCTGACTGAAACTGTCAGTCAGGATTTTGCGGTGCCTGTTGGAAGTCTTTTACTGAGCGGCCATAATTTTCCGATTAGAAAGGGAGAAGATTTTTATCGTTTCTAAATTGGTTTCTAAGAGGCTTACCTGGGGACGAAAAACTCCCCAGGTAAGAAGTTTGATAAATATTTTCGCTCAATTTTCAGATTAATCAGCACAAGTCCCCAGCAAACGGAACAAACAGGAAATTTCCATGCACATTCATAATCACAAACAGGGGGCCAGAGTTATGCTAACCATGCTAACTACAATTAATATTTTACAATTAGGTATTATTAGTTATTCAATTAGCTCAACCACAATTAGACAATTAAACAAACAAACAAAGCAAACAAACAAACAAACAAACAAACAAACAAACAAACAGCCAACAAAAGTATTACATCTTTTTGTCAATTCTGTACGTTTTCTTTTCAATTCCAAAACAAGTCCAAAACAAGCATGTTATTCCCATATATTCAAGATTCGTAGGCTCTGGACAGTAGGGGCAATACAAAGACATGAGTGGCCCCAAAATATACAGACAAAAACAGCCAAAACGTAGGCTACCCATCACACTTCACACAATAAAAAAGCCGGTAAAGTTACACTAGGGGGCAAAATATACAGACAAAAACAGACAAAACGCAATACCAGAGAAGCAATCGCCACGGTTTGCCAGATTAGGTTTTAGTCAGCCAAAGGAGTCAATCCGAGGAACCTTTTAGGACGAAAGGAGCAAACCGGGGGCACAACCACGAACATTCACAGCTAACCAGTCAGCAAACACAAGTAAAGTTACCAACCTTTTTAGGCAAAAGGAAGAAACCGCAGTGTACAATAGCAATACATTTATGCATACATTTTATGAAACTGTTCACTTTTTAGACCAGGATCTGAATCAGGGTGGCGCTAAAAGAGTTTGTAGCTACTCCCAACAGTCTATAGGGAGTAGGTTACCAAGTCATGGCAACCAGCGCCGGGGCAGGATGGGACCAGGAATCATCTGTGGCAGAAATCCAAACAGTTCGGTAGTCACTGTGGCAATAGTCCAATCAGTTCTGTTGGAGGTTAGGTGGCCAGACTGGGCCACTGGCAGGATGAGCTGGTGTTGATGATGATGGTGATGACGGAGACGACGCCGACGATGTTGACGCTGACGCTGACGATGATGCTGACGATGATGCTGACGATGACGCTGACGACCGGGATACGGTCTGATGGTAGGGATGCTGACGATGCTGACGATGCTGACGCTGACGCTGACGCTGACGCTGTTCACTGGCGACCGGGATACGGTCTGACGGTAGGGATGTTGACGATGCTGACGATGCTGACGCTGACGCTGACGCTGACGCTGACGCTGTTCACTGGCGACCGGGATACGGTCTGACGGTAGGGATGCTGACGATGCTGACGCTGACGCTGACGCTGACGCTGTTCACTGGCGACCGGGATACGGTCTGACGGGGAATGCTGACGATGCTGACGCTGACGACGCTGACGCTGACGCTGACGCTGTTCACTGACGACCGGGATACGGTCTGACGGTAGGGATGTTGACGATGCTGACGCTGACGACGCTGACGATGCTGACGCTGACGCTGACGCTGTTCACTGGCGACCGGGACACGGTCTGACGGGCTGCACGCTGAGGTTGCTGGCCGGGAATCGAACCATCGGACCAACCACCACCGGACCAAGAAACCAGAAAAATACCACTGCTGAGATTCAGCCTAAAATCGAACACACACAAATAAGTACGGTTATACAGGGGTAGCTAGCTACAATGCCTAGCTACCGACGAGAAATCACTCGAGGACCGGATTCTGTTCACTAGGGGTCATATCTATCGCTTATTCGCAAGAATAAAACACTCAAGGGGAAAATTCGTGTCAGCTTTCAAAAAACTCTGTGACGAAACGTAGGAAATAGAACAGTCAGCTCAGTAATTGTATACAAGATTCAACAGTCTTCCCAAAACCTTTTTGTCAGCAAATAAGCACAATCTGAGTAAATATTTCCATTTTCCATAATCACTATAACGTCAACAATGCTCCAATATTCGCAAACAATAATTTCTACCACGAGAAAAGTCAGCCTACTAGCAGGTAAAATTGGCCTAAAACGAGGGAAAGTTGGTCTAAGATCGGGTAAAATTAGCCTAGATCCGTTTTCTCTAGTATGGAATTTGATAGTACCAAAATGGGCCTTTTACGCAAGACTGCTAAAACCAAGGTGTCAGTTTTTTATTCAAAATTCGTAAATTAACCCTTAAAAACAGCCATCAAATCATTTTCAAAACTCGCTCTCTCTCTTTTTAAATTCTATTTCCATGACTAAGAAAGAAAACCGACAATAAGATGAAACTCATGACAAATCCAGATGCAGGTGTGCTGTGCTTCAAGATCCATGGTGAAGGGTGCTGGAACTGGAACCAAACTGTGCAGAAAAGAAAGAATCTAAAACTAGTACACGACATGCATGGTTAACGAAACGTCTACTATCAGTTTAATACGTGCTACTTTATAATTAGTATTTTAGAGCCATCAGTAAACATTCTCTATCAATTCAAGTGTGCGTTAGTAATCAAATCAAGTGCTACAAACAGCTAAGTTAAGGATGGTGGAGGTGGTTGGAGCAAAATAAATTAAAACTCGTGCGGTATAATGGACACAACTGGGCAGTATTCGCTGTATGCCTAAGGGGTCTTGGGTCCGGACATGCCGTAAGCGGGGGTAGACTCAGTACTGCCAAATTCTGTACTCAACGAAAAGAAAACATACAGGCAACAAAGAGAAACAGTGCAGAAAGGAAAGGAAAAGAACAGAAGGAAATTAAAAGAAACTGATGGGTGCAACTAACTATATTAATCTAATTGTTATCTGTGAGAACTTCCTACTCTAGTAACTTATCATTATTCAACTATAGGTATAAGCAACTGGGAGTCTAGAAGGGCTGAATGTTACAATCTAGATAGTTGCACCACAACTAAACGAACTCAAAAGTCAACATCCAGAAAATCCTCCGGAATGGGAGGGTCATGCAAACCAGGCAGACAATCCAACAAGGTTTCAACAAAAATGGGATGCCGGTTACGAATAGTGAACGGACCATGCAAACGCCAATTAGGGATCTCATGCAAAATGATAGTAGAAGAACTCAAACAGATCCTGTTAGGACAACGAAACGCAGGCGAACGGTTAGGAATAACTAAATTCAAAAGAGAAGACTTAGTAGGGAATGAACGGAACTGAAAAGAAACAGGAACAGGAAAGAAACGAAACGGCACTCCAAAATAACTTAAACTAAACTTCCAAAAACAATTCACACACAACAGAGTGCAACACGCAACCACATCAGAACTCAACACACAGAGGGGGCGGAAGGGGATGAACTTATCATTAGCACCTGGCGCACAGTAGATGACATCTTGCTGACCACGGCGGTGGAGCATCTTCAGCTCCGGCGGCAATTGGCTTTCAGCTCTCATTGGACCTCGCTGGGCGGACGATGGACAGCAGCTCTCCGGGGGACCGGGATCATATCTCAACCGATGGACCTTCTGCAGGACGGAAGGGGAACGACTCCAGCACGGAATGCCGGACGACGGCGAAGAGGAAGAGGAGGAAGAAGAAGAAGAAGAAGAAGGAGAAGACCAGGACGACGGCAGGTAGGCAGCTGCCGAATGATAATCATCATCACTCTCCTCACTCAATAGATCACACTGGGCCAACCAACGGGCAACGTAACTTGACATGATTCTACAAAACAAAAGGAAAATAAGGATCTTAGGGAAAATTATCAACATTCACGCTACGCACACACAGTATTACTGCTGACTCTACTCTAGTATCTACCTAAGGATTGATTCAGGGACAAAGGAATCAGGACAGATTAGGAATAAGGATCTTAAAAGGAACTTAGGGTCTTAAGGATCAGGTACTTAGTTAAGGATGATAGGATGAAATGGTGGACACTCACCAAGCATACGCATACGATAATCTAAAACATCACACGGGACATGCAACGGAAACACACGATGGATGTTATTTAACAGAAACCTCGCCTCTGCAGGCAACACTTGCACACCGTTACCATAATACCAATCCTCATGCTCATGTAAAATAACAACTTTGGGACACTGACACCTAATGTTAGGGCAACGAAACATTCCACCTCCTAACGAGGGAACAAGCTCAAGCAAACGCAACTTATGAGGATCACGAGACAAACGCACATCTTCGGACAACGGAAAAACCACAAACGGGACTCCATAAAAACTTAAACCCACTCTCCAATAACATTGCAAGCACAGAAACGTGCAAATTTGGGCAATTTGGGACACTAACTGTACACGCACATTAGGACGAAACAACTCAGCTCTACGGGGATCTGTGTAGATATCAATCATTCCAGGCTCCATTCTGAGACCTTCGGGCAAATCACTACTCCAACGATGAGGACCTCTTAATGATTCAGGACAATCTAACGGCAAGGGAAACTCGGGATTAGCAACACCTTCGATCTTTTCATCCGCTTCCACTGACGTTACAACCAACTTGGGAGCCATTTGTGAATCTAAATTTCATGCTAGCTTTCAGTAGGGACATTCCTAGCAACACCATGCTCTGTTAGTCAAAGCTATCCACACCAATTAGCAACAATTATCATTCACTCAAGCAGCACACAATTAGAGAAGAGAGGAGACTTAAGAACACTCAAGTAAGAATCTATGGGACACACACTATCAAACATTCAGGAAAAGAGGAAGTCAGCTACACCTAACAATCTACACTATCTACGGTTACTATGTCAGCGATTTCAGGATGAAGAGTTATAAATTGTCAGCAAGTTAAAGACACAATCAATACTTTCTATTTTCGCTTATCGGATCACTACAAATTAATTATTATAACACTTACAAATTACATAAGAATATTACTTAACGAAGAAAGAATAAGAAGAAGAATGTTTTTGATATTTTTGAGAGTTTTTCTATGTTTTATATTGCTTTTTATGATGAGTTTTATCTTTTATTCAAACAATAATAATGTACAACAATAGAAGTCTATAATAGGTATCTATTTTACAAGGATTACATCAGTCTACACATAAAGTTTACGTTCGTTATTCTATACAGTACGTTCACTATTTTTGGATTATTTCTAAGATTTTATAACATTTTTATGGTTCTAGATTAGCTAAATTACAAACCTAGATTTTCTACACAAACATTGTTATCGATGCCCAATTCGGATAAGAATTCCCGAGGGCAATACATGGGCTTAGCCCGAAGACCTAACTCCTACGAATTTATGCCTATACCAACGACAGATGTTGAAGTCGAGGTACTGTGCCCAACATGGAGCAAGCGGCAATAACTAATACACATTTCTTCCTACAGTACGGATGTTATGTACTGAGGCAATGCCCAACACGGAGCAACTTTAACAAAACCAAGTTCTAGATCATCGGTACAGATGTTATAACCGAGACCTCTTATTCACAAATCAAAACACTATTCGCTAGAAGGAAGTTTGGTCAATACAAAGTTACGACAATCAAAACTATACAATTCTTAGAGTGCAATGCACTATTTCAAAAAATTTCTACAAATTTCTTTACAAACTTGGCAATAATTTTCTACAAATTTTATACAAATTCTATTTTACAATCACAGCACCGTTTAGCGTCCAAACTTATTGTTCAGACGAGTGACGACCCGAAGCAGGGCCGGAGGAGGAATTTCCACGTTTGGACCTCCTAAAGGGATTCTGAAAAAGGGGACTTGGCCCAGAAAACAAAGGGCTTTCTGAGAAAAGTTTCTCTACGTTAGGCGCAGAGGATCTGCCGGATTTCTTAGGATCGTCGGCAGGGGAGGATTGATTGGAAGATGAACTAGAAACTAGTTCCATAATCTTGATTTTAGGTGAGTTCTTGGTAGGCCATTGGAATCCGGCTGGTGTCTGCACGGATAGCACTACCATAAAGTGATCGCTGTTCTCGTTATAGAGATAAAGCGAATTTCTCTCATAACTTTGGCTAGATCCTAGCAGTGCATCTGGCAAAAATTGTTGCCAAGCCCAAACAGGACCAAACTTTGAATATGACTGTATGGGCGTACGTAGCCAGGCAGCAGTCAAGAAGAGTTCATCATCCGTGGCATACTCGGCGGTTTTGGTGAGTCTGTTTTTTACCGATTCAAGATCGTTGAAAAGTGTATAAGGATAAGTTAGTAGAGTAGGAAGTCCTCACAGATAACAATTTAAATAACATAGTTAGTTGTACCCATCAGTTTAATTTCATTTCTTTCTGTTCTTGTCCTTTCCTTTCCTTTCCTTTTCTTTCTGCACTGTTTTTCTCTGTTGCCTGTATGTTTTCTTTTAGTTGAGTACAGAATTTGGCAGTACTGAGTTTACCCCCGCTTACGGCATGACCGGACCCAAGACCCCTTAGGCATACAGCGAATACTGCCCAGTTGTGTCCGTCATTACGCACGAGTTTTATTTATTTTCACGCCGACCACCTCCACTCCTTAACTTAGTTGTTTGTAGTACTTGATTTGATTACTAACGCACACTTGAATTGATAGAGAATGTTCAATGATGGCTCTAAAATACTAATTATAAAGTAGCACGTATTAAACTGATACTAGCCGTTTCGTTAACCATGCATGTCGTGTATTAGTTTTAGATTCTTTCTTTTCTGCACAGTTTGGTTCCAGTTCCAGCACCCTTCACCATGGATCTTGAAGCACAGCACACCTGCATCTGGATTTGTCATGAGTTTCATCTTATTGTCGGTTTTCTTTCTTAGTCATGGAAATAGAATTTAAAAAGAGAGAGAGCGAGTTTTGAAAATGATTTGATGGCTGTTTTTAAGGGTTAATTTACGAATTTTGAATAAAAAACTGACACCTTGGTTTTAGCAGTCTTGCGTAAAAGGCCCATTTTGGTACTATCAAATTCCATCCTAGAGAAAACGGATCTAGGCTAATTTTACCCGACCTTAGACCAACTTTCCCTCGTTTTAGGCCAATTTTACCTGCTAGTAGGCTGACTTTTCTCGTGGTAGAAATTATTGTTTGCGAATATTGGAGTATTGTTGACATTATAGTGATTATGGAAAATGGAAATATTTACTCAGATTGTGCTTATTTGCTGACAAAAAGTTTTGGGAAGACAGTCGAATCTTGTACGCATTTACTGAGCTGACTGTCCTATTTCCTGAGTTTCGTCCAGAGTTTGTGAAAGCTGACACGACCTTCCCCTTGAGTGTTTCATCCTCGCGAATAAGCGTTAGATATCTACCCTGGTGAACAGAATACCGTCCTCGAGTGATTTCTCGTTGGTAGCTAGGCCTGATCGCTAGCTACCCTTGTTTAACCGTACTTATTTGTGTGTGTTCGATTTTAGGCTGAATCTCAGCAGTGGTATTTCTCTGGTTTCTTGGTCCAGTGGTGGTTGGTCCGATGGTTTGATTCCCGGCCAGCAACGTCAGCACAGCATCGTCAGCAATCCCTGTCAGACCGTATCCCGGTCGTCAGTGAACAACCGTCGTCAGCGTCAGCGTCAGCGTCAGCATCGCTCAGCGTCGTCAGCGTCAGCATCGGCGTCAGCGTCGGCGTCGGCGTCGGCGTCATCGTCATCAACATCCCTGTCAGACCGTATCCCGGTCGTCAGTGAACAGCGTCGTCAGCGTCAGCGTCGTCAGCGTCAGCCTCAGCGTCGTCAGCGTCAGCATGCGTCAGCTTCCCCGTCAGCGTCATCAGTGTCCAGGTCGCCAGTCGTCAGAATCCCTCGTCAGACCGTATCTCAGTCGTCGTGAACAGCGTCAGCGTCAGCATCGTCAGCATCCGTCCCGTCAGACCGTATCCCGGTCGCCAGTGAACAGCGTCAGCGTCAGCGTCAGCGTCAGCGTCAGCATCGTCATCATCATCAACATCCCTACCGTCAGACCGTATCCCGGTCGCCAGTGAACAACTCGTCAGCGTCAGCGTCAGCGTCGTCAGCGTCAGCATCGGCGTCAGCGTCATCGTCAGCATCATCCTACCGTCAGACCGTATCCCGGTCGTCAGCGTCATCGTCAGCATCATCGTCAGCATCATCGTCAGCGTCAGCGTCAACATCGTCGTTTTTTGCGTCGTCTCCGTCAGTCATCATCATCATCAACACCAGCTCCTCCTGTCTGTGGCCCTGCCTGGCCACTCAATCTACCACAGAACTGATTGGACTATTGCCACAGTGACTACCGAACTGCTTGGATTTCTGCCACAGATGATTCCTGGTCCCATCCTGCTCCGGCGCTGGTTGCCATGACTCGGTAACCACTCCCTAAAGACAGTTGGGAGTACACAGGAACTCTTTTCGCGCCACCCAGATCCAATTCTTAGTCTAAAACGTTAACAGTTTCATAAAATGTATGCATAAATGTATTGGTATTGTACTCTGCGGTTTCTTCCTTTTGCCTGAAAAGGTTGGTAACTTTACTTGTGTTTGCTGACTGGTTAGCTGTGAATGTTCGTGGTTGCCCCCCCCCCCGGTTTGCTCCTTTCGTCCTAAAAGGTTCCTCGGATTGACTCCTTTGGCTTACTAAAACCTAATCTGGCAAACCGTGGCGATTGCTTCTCTGGTATTGCGTTTTGTCTGTTTTTGTCTGTATATTTTGCCCCCCTAGTGTAACTTTACCGGCTTTTTTATTGTGTGAAGTGTGATG
>JASAND010018317.1:0-14595 GCA_030248195.1 Trissonchulus latispiculum
AAATGTTTCAAAATTTTTCAATTTCGCGAAATGATTTTTCGATTCGCTAGGAGGGACCAAGGTAAACCGAAAACTTTTTTGACGCCGATTTTGCCAAAATGTTGCATATATGTGTCTTCTGGGTGCAGAACACGAATGTGAAGTCTGTTTTTCGAGGTCGTGTCTAAAACCAGAAACAGGAACAGGATCGTCTAAAATCGGAATGGAATGTGTCTAATTTTATTTAAGCAACGGGGGTCTAATTTGAGGAACATTAATGCAGTCTAATTTTAGGAACAGCTTCAGGAACTGGGGGTCTAATTTCAGGAACAGAATCAATCAGGAAAGGGTCTAATTTCAGGAACAGGAACGGTAATGGTGGACTAAAACAGGAACTGAGCAGTTCCTGAAACTAGACCCCGTTCCAGTTCTTGTTCCTGTTTCTGGTTTTGAGGTGGTTAATGGGAAAGACCCAATGCAATTTGGTTTAGAGGGGTAATAATAGTGTGTATGCGCCGGTGGGCGATTCCCAAAAGTGGGTAACATTTCTACGTCTCCGCCATATGTAGCTTTAAGTCAGACCTCGCAGAGGGGACCCTCTTCCTGCTCCAAAAGATTTTCCGATCTTTCCACTTTCCTCAGTTTTTCCCAGATCAGCAGCTTCTTTTCTAAATTCTCCTCCACCTTGATGACTGTTGAAGCCTTTGCGTATAACCGTAAGACTTACAACTTTAATTTTAAAAACTCGTTAAAATGTTGCTTTTGGAAAATAAAATATGTAACAAAATCATCGCCATCGGAGCAAATCAGTTAAATATCCCAAAAATGTACACATTTGCTTTACACTACACAAGAGGTAGCTAAAAATTGTACAGATAATCTGTACAGGGGATTAATGCGTATATGTATAAACCTTTATTGGATTGGCTCCGGCATACTTCGAACGAAAAAATCTAAGGGTCTATTTCTCTAAAGATTAAAATCGTCGGATTAAGCTGATTAGGAATCAGCGGGATTAAAATTTTAATTGCTATTTCTTTAATGCTAGATTAAATGGATTAAACGGATTAAAATTAACTAGTTTAATCCGACCTCTTTTAATCCGCGGATTAAAGGAGTTGATTTTAATCCATTTAATCCGCCAGCCGTTTAAAGAAACAGCGATTAAAATTGTAATCCGCCAAATTTTATCCGCTTAATCCGCCAAATTTTATCCGTTTAATCCGCGTAAACTGCACGAGATTAAAAACTAGTTGATAATGCAGGCGGCGGATTAAACGGATTAAAATTAATCTTGAAAGAAACAGCGATTAAGCAGTTCGGATTAAAATTAACTCGTTGATTTTTTCATCCGAAGTGAATAAAGAAACAGGATTAGATTAAAATTTTAATCCTAGCTGCATTAAAGAAATAGGATTAAATTTAATCCGTTTAACTCGTTTAACTAGCTGGATTAAATTTTAAATTGCTTAATGCCAGTGCTATTTCTTTAATGTGGATTAATTTTAATCTAATCCGCTTAATCTTTGAAATAATACGGCCTAAGATATAACTTTCGGGATTTGTGTGAAACTCATTTTGAAGTCTCACTAGAAAACGTAAATTCTACATCAAAGGTAAACCTATATACTTAACTTTACTTTTAGACTATCCGAAAATGTATTCTTTAGACTAACAGCAATTAGACTATCCGAAACGCAATTATATACCTGAAAATTCTAGAGGGCAATTTAGTTTGACCTTGTTAGATTATCCGAAAATTTCTTTAGACTAACCGAAGTTAGACTATCCGAAATTAGACTATCCGAAAATACCCCCTTGTGTATGATATGGTTTTCGTTGAAGGACTGATTATCAGTACTATATGTTTGATATATATCACACTGTAGCGCAGAGTATACACTGTTGCGTGGCACGTAATAATATATCCGTGCACCGGAGCTTAAGTTAAATACAGGAGAGAGAGATAAGATTTCAGCTTTTTTCTTACTGTAGATCCTCTTATTTTGATATTTTTTAACGGAACAAGTGACATATAATGTGTCACGTTCAGGCCTCAAAATGTTAGACTGGAAACAGTGATGTTTGACATATCTTGCTTAGTAGGTATCCGAATTTGGATTCATTAAGAAAAATATCTGTCCAGTGTGCTGTATCGCTATAATTTTCAAGGAAACAAATTAATACGTAGACAGGTTAATTAGCTTTTCATTTGGACTTATTAAGAAAAATATCTCTCCACTAAGATGTGTTGCTGATTTAGAAAGCAGTATAAATTGATTACCTAGTTTGATTTATTTTTTTGAAGTTTTTGGGGGTCTTATCTCGATTACCCCCCACCACTCAAAATCCTTAAAACTTGACCAAATGAACTAAAATTTACTATGGGTATGTTTTCGACTACGCTGAGTTCAAATATCGCAAAATTTTTCGATTTCGCGAAATTCGATTTTTTTCGATTTCTAAGGGGGGACCAAGGGAAACTGAAAAATTTTTTGTCTTCAATTTTGCTGAAAAGATGTATATAGGGGTTTTCGGGATCGTAGAACACGAATCTGAAGTCCGTTTTCAATTCAGCTTTTCGTTAGCTCAGTATAGGCTTTATAACGAAAAAGCTGAATTGAAAAACGGACTTCAGATTCGTGTTCTGCGACCCCGAAAACTCCTATATACAGCTTTTCAGCAAAATCGAAGACAAAAATTTTTCGGTTTCTCTTGTTCCCCCTTAAAAATCGAAAAAAATCCAATTTTGCGAAATCAAAAAATTTCGCGATATTTGAACTCAGCGTGGTCGAAAACATACCCACACCAAATTTTAGCTCATTTGGTCAAGTTTTAAGGATTTTGAGTGGTGTCGGGTAATCGAGATAAGACCCGTTTTTGGAATTTTTATTTTGAAATTAGCCTTTCAAGAGAACAAAAATAAGTCCAATCCTTTAAAATTGCACTTTGGGGAGCCTGCAACATGTAGGCTCCTGTGCCAACGAACGACCCTAATCATTAGCCTGGACAAACACTCTGGATGCCGGAGGTGTCAAGTCCCTATACCCTAGCTAAGTTGCTAAATACTTTTGTATTTTATAAACAAAGCATATATACAACAATAAAGCAATAGGCATGCTGCAATAGTGCAGAAAGAATCAACCACGGAAGTGGGTATCTGACCAGAAAATCTTCCTGCATTTGAGTCACCAGTCAGTATTAATTGCCAAGTACTGGCTAATCAGGAGAGCAGTAGAGATAAACCGTCCCAGTTTTGGTTTTTTAACCCGTAGGTTTAGATTAGGCATGGGGGTGAAAAAGGTCCCCTGTGTTTATATCTCAACCTCGATAAATTAACTTTGCTGTAAATTTTAAATTCAAATTTTACTAAAACTATCAACATCATTTGGTGGGGAACACTTTTATCTATTAGGCTACAGTACAGATCGAAAACATCTACCTATTTGCGCGCGTGCGCGTGCACTGTCTTTGCGCGCGCGCACTGTCTGAAGACATTGTCTTTTTCCGTAGTATTTAGCTTTAGCTTAAAGCTAAAGAACTGCCAAATCTTTGAACACAAGCATTTCTCAGCTGTGCTGCTCCTCAGACTTTTTGCTTTTTTGCTTTCAATGTCGGGCAATAAAAACTACAACAAAAACTAGCTCCGTGCTAGACAATTTATTAACACACATATAGAAACTGCAACAAAAATGCTTTCCGTTTTGTGAGCTTTTCCAGTCTGACTGACCAAAAAATTTAAGCAGCTTCTCAGTCAGCTCGAACAACCTGGATTGAAAAATCTTCATTTAGTTTTTGATCTACTGTAGTACTGTAAATTGAACTATGAAGAACAGTCCAGCTGGAGTTGCATTTAATCAGGGGTTAGGTTTTCTTAACTTAAAAGACTTCTAGTGCTACCGCAGTTGTAAGTTTAATTAAAATATGCATGCACTTTTAATTTGTGCTGCTTTTAATAGTTGCAACATAGTGGTGGCAACAAAGCCTTGGTTGAAACAGAGTTAGAAAGTGGCATTGCATCTTGAGGTGATGTAAATTATCCGAGTTGAGAAAATAACAAAGTGGAACAACCAGGCAACGTTTACGGGTTATATATATTTAATTAAGTTATCCACGCGTCTAACGAAAATATTTTTAAAAATCTAAACAGAACGTTTTTAAATATCGAAAACTGATCTCCAGAGCGGTTAAGCAGTGGTATTTAATACGTTTTAACCTGAAAGGATTCTTGTGCGAGGTCATACGGTAATGACCTTGTTGAAAGACTGCATGGGAAAGCATGGCGGTTTTATCCATGTATGCTAGGAAACGGTCTAGCACAAAGCTTGTTTTTGTTGCCGTTTTTATTGCCCGACATTAAAAGCAAAAAAGCAAAAAGTCTGAGAAGCAGCACAGCTGAGAAATGCTTGTGTTCAAAGATTTGGCAGTTTTTTAGCTTTAAGCTAAAGCTAAATACTACGGAAAAGACAATGTTTTCAGACAGTGCGCGCGCGCAAAGACAGTGCACGCGCACGCGCGCAAATAGGTAGATGTTTTCGACGTGTACTGTACCTTAGTTTCTAGCTTACGGACATTTTTCCATCTTTCCTGTCTGAGCGCTCGCTAGAGTTGTTGACCGGCCGAGGAAAACCCGGCCGGGCGGGCGGCCGGCCACTATGCCGACAATCCGGCCGGCCGCCGGCCATTACCCGGCCGGCAGGCCGGGAGGGTCAGAAGCAACCGGCCGGCCGGCCGGTCTTCAGAAAAAGGACACTACTTGATTTTGTCTGTTATATATAACCAGGAGACTGTATGCATCCTTTAATGCTAAAAATCTTGCTAATTATATACACGAAAAATACGGCAAAAATGGGACCGGCCGGCCGAGTCAAAAAACCGGCCGGGCAACAACATTAGCGCTCGCCCTCTCCTTCCGACTCCTTTCTGCAGCCTATTTTCTTTTACCCAAGGCTACCGAGCAAGCCCAGCAGTCTTCAGCCATCCTATGTAGTCACTGTTGTCAAGCGGGGGGCAACTTTGGTCGGCGGACGACTATGGTTGCCTTGGGGGTGACTGCAATAACCGCACGGCAGTATGGTTTGGGGACCTTGTTTTCTGTCCTTGGTCTTCGCTTCTCCGCTTCTTGACTCCTTTTATTTTCCGCGGAGAGCAGCAGCTTTCGGTTCACAAGATGAGAACTACAATGATGCTGAACCACTTACAAAAAAATTAAATTTGAATTTGAATTCACCAATAAGTGTAGGTATTTAGGTAAATGTATATAACTGTTTGTAAATTTTTCCTTTAAATTTGCTTAAGTCTGTCCCGCAAAATCTCGGCATAATTATTTATTTATCTCATTAATTAAAATCAATATTAGTAATTTTCTATGAAAATACCTACGCAATGGATACCTAAACCATCATTTCTAATGGAGCTTGTGTGATCTTAAAATAGAAAAGATTGAATTTAAATTAAAATTAAAAACTTTCGATCGCATAAATTTAGTCTTTAATCTTTAATTTAATTTTTGTTTTTACTTTTTATTAAAAACGAAAATCATGTCTAGGGCTAATAATCGGTAACGTCCCCTCTCTGAACAGCGTGGAGATTATTTTCTCGAACTCATCGACTTACAGATTTATATTTTTCGCTTTCATGGCTTTAGGCCTTTACGAAGTAGCTATAACCTGTGGAATAAGCTCATTTTCGTGCTCTTTAACAATCTGGGACCAGTCCCGTATTTTTAGGCCAAAAGATAAGAAAGTTTTGGTTTTTGGCCGTGTCCTCTCAGTAGACAGTAGAGACACCAGATTAATTGTTATGTGGCTGGACAGAGTTGAAAAGTTTTGCTTTTTCAACCATTGACTAACGGTTAAGCCAGTAATAAGCAAAAACGATTTTGTGTGTCTAAAGCTTACCATTTTTGATGAAATCATATTCAAAGTTGTAGCCACGTGTTAAGAACAATTTCTGTTTTATTTATACGCAATCAATACACCGTCCAAATGCACGTTTTACCAACTCATATTAAGTTGGAGTTTGTAGCTCTAGAGATTTGATCGTAAAAATCATTTTGGGAAAACTGCCATTATTTTGGTTTGAACATCGATTTCTCAAAAACTGCCGGAATTAATCCGAAAGATTTTTGGCAGGATGCAAATTCGCACAATTGTAGAGGGAAGTTTTTCTTGATTTCGGCGAAAACTTTTCTAGTCTCGAGAAAACTCAAGGCAACGTTGCAAAATTTAGTGTCGCCGTACATTTTGCTGATTTTCTGAACCATTAAGAGCCACTGAGCCAAATCCAGAAAAACGGTCCTCTGCCCCCATGTTCTCCTTGTGATAGCACAAGAAGAAATTTTGGCCGATTCTGCAGTTTTGAGAAATCGATGTTTAAAGATCTATATGCAACTGGTACGTCAGAAGACAGAAAGTAGCTTGTTTTGCTAGTTCCATATATTAAGGTGAATGCACTCATTGTAAGCTTTAAAATGAGATATACGTAGATCTCTTTCTAGCTATATAAACACTGAGAAAGTTATAGCGTTTCAAAAATCACTAAGCAAAAGGATACCACCACCTTAAAATGCATCTACTTCGGTATGCGGTCGCCTTGCCAAAGCGACGTAACAGGTAACAGAGTACATACTTGGCTAGTCTTTTTGCATATAATGAGCGAACAGTAATATAAATTCCTGAATAAATTAGTATATAATTAGAAAATTGTTTATTTATATAATGGTTTTTATACTTACCCAACTTTCCTTCACTATACAATGTAGGCATGCATATATTGCTTCTGATTGACCTGAAAAAATTCACATAAATATCAGTTTTACAATTGATTTATTTGTTAATTGATGGTAATTAGTAGGCTCTAGTTGTCATGCATTAATATTATACATAAAATAGTCATTATTAGTAGCAGTGTATGTATGACATATTTTGATAAATTCATTAACTAAGTATTAACGGGGCCCCCAACTTTGGGGCTATTCTGTTTTGGGGCAGCTATAGCGATGTTGCCATCTCTTAACTTTTGGTACATTGTTGACAGGAGAAATTCGGAAAAGATTGGATGTGCTATAGAACTGGTAATTTAAGCTATATTTAGACTTGCTTCGGTCCTGTTATCAGAGCAAAAACTATGCTAAGCACGCTAACGACTGACTCCCCGTCCAACCCGCAATCCAGTACCTGGTCGAAACGATCGTACATACATGCCTATAATCATAGGGTATACACATACACGGGGGGTATGGGGGTCCAAGCCCCCCCCCCCCCAACCCGGACAAGGTACAAGCCCTATCGCCGCCAGGGGCAAGGGGTAAGGAAAAATTGGGCAAGGGGTAAGCAGAAATGGCCGGAAAAAATAGGTATTCGCACCAAATTCCAAAAAATTTCCGGCTACGCCGAAACTCTTTACAACAATTTCCTATTTTTTCCAAAAAATCGATCAAAATTTTGAAATTTTTTTCTAAAAATTGGCAATTTTCTTCAATTTCTTTAAAAATTTTGAGTTTATATTATTATTAGCGTTAATTTATGCTTACTGTACAAGCCCTCCTCGAAAATTTTGGTTCACACACAAGCCCCCTCAGATTTTTCTTGGGACAAGCCCCCCCAGGATCCGACCCTTGTTATGTTAATGTATGCCTATAATTTCTATCTGCTTAGAGCTTTAGACAGCAAGCATAGCGGGCGAATTTTTTCAGTTCACTAGGGTCTCATATATACTCTTCCAACTTGGAGGATTGAGCAAGCGTATTGCTAAATTACAAACTTATTCCCTTTGTTTGAGAAATGAGCTACAGTAAACTCTGTTTTACCATTTTAACCCTCCCTGTTCTGAAAATTTTAAAACTACCAAACCAACTAAAATTTCATGTGGGTATGATTTTTACCAGGCCAGATTCAAATGTCACTAATTTTTTCATTTCGTGAAATTAGATTTTTTCGATTTGTGAAAGAGGCAGGTTCAAGGAGTTTCGAAAAAGTTTTCCTTGATGTTGCACTGGGTCTTTCTTGGGTAGCAGAGCACTAATCTGGAATGTTTTCCGTTTCAGTTTTCATTGACTTATGTAATATAACTTAAAGTTGTGTTTACCTGTTATCTTGTGAGCTAACCAGAAGCTGAATAAAAATGGACTTCAGATTTGTGTTCTGCTACCCAAATACATAGCCCTGTATACAACTTTTCAGCAAAAGTAAAGATATATAAACACGTTTTGGGCTTCCCCCACTCTACACTCACTCTTTCCCTGCACTTTCATTGGGGCTTCTCCCATCACTAGGGCCTCTTTCATCATTAGTCACAAGTTTACAAGTTCACAGGTAGAGTTGCGCTGTTAAAAAATTTTCCGGGCAGGGCCCGGGCCCGGAGGCCCGATTCAAGGCCCAGTGGTGCCAGGAACAATCCAAATGTTAAGGAATTTTGGTCAAAATTTTGAATTTTTTCCTGCTTCGTCGGAATTGTTTTGGTCCAAAATCGTCTATTTTGGTGCTGAAACTTTATTTTTGAGCATCTTTTACCAGGTACGTAGAGAGAGAACACGCAATTTTTTCAATTTTTAACATTTTCAGCCCAGTTATTCCCCCACTTTTTGGAAATGGTACCCTCACATGGCTCTTCCACCATATTCCCCCAGCATATCCGAGGAAAGACCCAAAAGGCTTGGCTCTGAGTAAAAAAATGGATGTTTTAGAGGTACATATATGCATACTTTGCAAATGGAGAGGATTTGCAGACCGCAGACGGTTATGTAATCGAGTTATTTTTCAATTCCCCTTGGTTTCTTTCCCCTTACGAATGGAAAAATTATATTTCGCAAATCGAAAAAATTTGTGATATTTGAACTCAGGCTACGGCAGTAGTTTTTCAAGATGGAGTCTTCCTATGGTGTAGGAATTTAGTCAGTCTGGGTTGGGACATTGTCGTGACCGGTTGTACCCTTAGTCATTTATCGAATCGGGTCTTTCCCATTATCCCCCCAGAGCTCTGAAGAAGTACCGAAGAAGTACAATTTGACTGATTGAGTTGAAATTTGTTGGAGGTAGGTTTTCGGACATGCTGATTTCAAAAATGCAAAAATTTTAAAATTTTAGTTTGATAAGGGGGCCAAAAGGAACCGAAAAAATTTTTTTGAAAAAAAATTTGCTGAAAACTTTCTTACGGGGGCTTTTGGGGTGCTGATCACGCATCTGAAATCGGTTTTTCGATTCAGCATTTCGTTAGCTCAGGATAAGCTTACATCTTAAGCTTAAAACTTTAGCTTATATTAAGCTAACGAAAAGCTGAATCGAAAAACTAATTTCAGATTCCCCAGAAAACCCCCGTAAGAAAAAATTTTTCGGTTCTCCTTGGTCCCCCCTTACCAAACTAAAATTTTTAAATTTTTAAAACTTTTTAAAAATTTTAAAATTTTTGCATTTTTGAAATCAGCATGTCCGAAAACCTACCTCCAACAAATTTCAACTCAATCAGTCAAATTGTGCTTCTTCAGTAGGTACTTCTTCAGAGCTGTGGGGGGATAATGGGAAAGACCCATCGAATCTTTGTTTTGGCAGCTGAGATTTCTATGCAGTTTTGGGCATTGGGTTAAGTGTCTTGTGCTTAGATTGTCATAAATTGACTTGGTTACGATTAGTGTTATCTGAATTTGGAACGTTATAATTTTGTATATTTTCTATTAAAGATTCATGTTCATACATTAACACGGGGTCCAATTCTGGGGGGGTCTACCCCGACCCTGGCGAGGGGTCTACCCTTGCAAACTTCCAAAATTTTAAGGTCTACCCCAAAATTTGCAAAAATTACTAGTTTGTAACATTTTTGGACAAAAAATTAGCAAAAATGAAGATTTTTAGCGATTTTAAGAAATGTTTTGAGAAAATCGCTGAAATTTGATAAAAATGAGCATTTTTTTGTAAAAATCGCTGAGACGTACCTCAATGTGCTTGTGCTTTGTGCTTGTGCTGTGTGCTTTGTCGAACAGAGCAATCTCCCACCAAACGGGAGAACATTCGCGTATTGTGGTCGGAGCGCCGTTATTCCATGAAGCGCAGCCCCTCACCCTCTAGTGGCTTACTCTTCTAATATATGGTGCAATTATGCGCTCTCCATAGCACTGATGAAAAATGCATAAGGACAAATCGCAAACTTACGTATGCAGAATTAGCGTTGGCATCGAGTCGTTCTTTGATTGAAAAGTACAACGATTGTGTTAGTATTTGCAGATCTCACCGAGCTACTCCGATTTCGGACTTTTAACCATCGTAGCAGCAGGATGAGATTTAACAAATACAGACCCATGAAATATTAATAATGTTAATTAGTACTGGTTTAATTAGCGTGCCTGAAATGTCAGAAGAGTACAGTTTGAGGGTTTTATGTCTTGTCACTAAATAAGCCAATTTCAATTTCTGGGCAATTTACCGAGATTGTCAAGGGGTGGCGACCCGTAAGGTGGAGCTACCACAGAACCTCTATTACGGTGGACGAAATGATAGCCTTGTAGAACACCTCGGGTCATTGCTATGGCAATTAGTCAGTGTCAGCATTCCCCTTTCCTCAAAAATGCATACGTTCTAAGCTGGCCCTACCCCTAACCGGAGCACCCATTGGGGGTGAGGTGGCTGTAAAAACTGCTCTTGACCAGGTTTAACTTCAGATTAAGGGGGGGGGCTACGAAAGGGTTGGCACGACATCGTCGGAGAGACCTACTTTCCCCCCAACATTAGCCAACATATCAAAGTAAAAAAGTTTAGGGTGGGCAACAATATATCTCATATACACCGTTTTTGGCAGGACGCCAAGTACAAATTTTGGTGAAAAAAATTGGATTTTTCAAAAAGGTTTTTTCAGCTCTGGCGGATTAACGGTTTGACCAATTCTGAAACTTTCAGCCATAAATGTTATCTGTTACTAGTGCTAAATATTAAAAGTATTCTGGCTTTCGAGCGTTGCTTCCTTTTTCAGCTATAACAGCTCAAATTTTGAAATTTGGCGAAAAGTTGCGATGTGACCGTGCGCCGTTGTTTTCGATCTAATAAAATTGACAGCCCCTAGCCTACCCCAGCTTTTTAGCAAATATAGGCTCTAATAGGGGCAAACTGTCTGTAGGTTTCGAGGACTTAGGCTTTCTGGTTAGTGTGCTAGCAAACTTTTTGTTAAGAAATAACCCTTATTTTTAGGCCTGAAAAACTATCTAAGCGCAGTAAAAATGGGGTAAAGTAAAAGTAAAATTTTGTCTCCGATTTCGCCGAAAAGGTGGTTATAAGGGTTACTTGACCTGCTGAATCCGAATATGAAATCCATTTTTTCTGCTGATGCTTCCTTCGTTCAGTATGCGCTTACAACTGTCTTAGAGCTTTTTGGAGCGATAGCCATCCATGCGAGGCGAGGCGAAGTTTGTGTACGTGCCTTGTCGCGCTTTGGACCGACAACACCAACTTCTGATGGCTCCACAGGACGCTATACTGCATGGAATTTTTTCAAACTTTAAACTATTTTACACCAAACCTAATACTATTATGTGGCAAAAGACTAGCTAGCTTTTCCAACATCGAACCTTTAGTGAAATTCGTAGCCCCCCCCTTAACTGTTTTTATACTGTTATTTCGATCATTGTGACTTCAAAATTTAAGAATTTTTTAAATTTAACCAGTATTTTATACATTATGACATTTGCGTAATTTTTTGAAATCTAAACAAGTAAGATTTTTCTTCAATGTCGCGATTTATATATACAGCTTCTCCTTAAATTGCAAATTGTAAAATACAGCAAGTTAAAATTTGACACGCGAAAATGATTAAGATGGGAATATTAAGCTGAATAAGTTTACAACATTACTACTGCATGAATGTATGGATTGCTATTAGACTGTACTTTGAACCTCGGACTTACGGTAGTGTGATTCAAAGGCGTTAATTTAATATATCATGTTGCTATTGGTCGGTTATATTTGGTTGGCTAAAATGCATTTATGTGAGAAATAGTTTAACTAGAGTTGAACTTGAGATTAAGTCAAGAGTAGCTTAACTTGTATCTTCATTTGATAAATTGTGCAACGAGAAAAGTTTAACATCATACTAAGTTAATCTAATGTAAATAGAAAAAATAAGTTAAACAAATAAAGTTAACCACTAAGTTAAAGTTAATCTTAAACTTTATTTGGTGCTAACGGTCGTTTATTAACACTTGTAATCAGCACTTGCTTTTCTCTTACTCTCACTGATGCGCACATGGAAATCAGCAGGTTTTTATGAAATTGCCCCCCCCCCAAGTATACAAACATGGTGGGGCTATGGCAGTTTTAGAATTTGGTTCTGTCTGAAATTTCGTTTACGAGTAAATTAGTGTCTGATTGTCTCTGTGAAAAATAACGTTTTAGAGGTTCAATTGTATTGAACAAAACTGGGTATCCCTAAAAGTTGTACTTATGTAGACTAAACGTTGTAAAAGCTGCAGTAAGGCCGGCGTCAAACCCTACGCATTATAAGCGTGACACATCCTCAGCATGCTATAACGGCAGACCCCCTCCACAAATTGGACCCGAGTGAGCAAAGCTAATTCGTCTGCTGGCTGGCGAGCTGAATCTTGACGACGCAGACGCAAATTAAGCTTTCCTTTACGAACTTCAGCATTTAGACACAGAGCGAGTTGTGAGCATACCCTCGTTTCGAATGGATACCAATTTGCGGGGGGTCAGCAGTTATTAGCTTGCAGAGAATGTGTCACGCTTATCATACTCTAATGTTATACAGTCTTGATTTCGCCCAGTAAATGCAGTGAGTGTAACACGAAACTGTCACCGAATTTTGAGGCAAGGTGAATTCGAAGAGGTGGATTTAGGAAGACTTTTATGGAGACTGTTGCTAAGGCTTAGGAAGTGCTTCGTTTGACTTAAAGTGGAGGATTATCCTAGAACTTAGCCCCAATTACTTTTCATTGGAGTTAGTCCAGTTCCAAGTTAATATCCATGGCTAAGCCCTGATCCTGACTTTATCCACTTTGGGCCAAGCCAAGGTGTCATTTAATCCAACCTAGGGTACTTTTAGTTGACAGTGATACAGTACTTGTAGGGAAACTTATGAAGTCTTTTTATGTCATCTGCAGGTGATATTGCGATAACTAATACTTTTTTGTATAAAAAGCGTAAATATACATATTAAGATGGAATTACAGTGTTTTACGGAGACAGACATTAAAAGCATAAACCGTACGACGTAAACATTTTTTTTTTTTTTTTTTTTTTCGCTATGTGCCACACCCCAGTCGCTTTCGCCTGCAGGGGTAGTGCCTGATCGAAATTTTGTTTTCCAGAGGGAGAAGGGGATCAAGATCAGGCACTGAATAATTGCTGTATGCAATAACCCGAGGCGTCATCAAGGCTACTGTCCAAACAGAAGTGACCCCGCTGCTTGTGTGCATTCGTGACCATCCGTCGGCTCCACACAAAAGGATTCCCCCCTTGAGCGGCCGACTCCTTGCAAATCTCGGTTAATGCAATAGTAATTAGTAGGAAGGAGGGGTGGAAGATTTGGTACTGCAGTACCAATTTTATTAGTAGAGTTTATAGATCTGACGCCGACTGGCAACAGCCAAGTTTGGAACTTTCGTGCTTTGAGCTGCGAAGCGGGGAGCGCATCCAGCGATCTCCCCAGTCAGCTCACAGTGTACATGCGTTTCGTTTAAATAATATTTCCCGGTCCTGCCGGACCAGCAGAGTTGGAGGTCAAGAATAGTGCAATCATGTACAGAAGTTGAATAATTCTGTTTTAATATTCTTCTTGTCCTTTCAAGATTTGTTCGTTCTTTATGAAGTCTCTGTAGATCCATGGGAGCTGCGTGAGCCAAGGAGCAAAGATGCAATGCAGGATAGTCCTGAATATGATATTTCCCACAGCCAAAAATACCGTCGAAATCAGTTCCTTGCGGAGTATATTCCAGTCGTTTTGAATTGCTGAAACTATATCAACTAGCTAATTTCCTAGTTTGCTTTGAAAATAATGAAAATGTCTAGTATGACGCTACATCCTCTGTGTGACATTTAAAAGGACTCGGCTAAGCAGGCATTAGCTGTCTCTGAAGCAGTAATTAGTAATCATGTAGGTGGGCGTTGTCGGTTCTATTAAGCCATGTTTAACAACAAATTTCTGAGGCGAACACACACCCGCGCGGACACTGCATCAATTTAAAATATTGCTTATACTGTGAAATGCTTCAGGTTGTCTTAATATACTCCAATTGCAAAACTAGACAGCAACATTTAAAATATGAAAACTTAGGAGATTTTGCAACTTCAGGCAAGCTTCCAGAACTTGGCTGATCGAGCTCGTATCTGTAGTTAAAGTTGCTGCACTGAAAGCAGGACAAGATTGTGCAAAAAGTAGATACATACTGTTTTACTAGTTTGTAAATCCCGAATACTTCAGGTTCTATTTGGCCTAGATAATGGTTTGATTGATATGTACAGTCCCACAGATTATTCAACTAAATCACAAACTGCAGTGTGGGAGCTTTTATGGAGCGTATTTGAAATTTGGAACAAACTAAACTTGACTCAGCCCCAATTCTTCAAGGAAACGGTTCCTAACATCTTAAAATTTGAAGCTAAATTTTAAAGCTTTCTA
>JASAND010018318.1:0-11722 GCA_030248195.1 Trissonchulus latispiculum
ATACTTCGTTCAATTGTATGTGTGTGTGTGTGTGTGTGTGTGTGTGTGTGTGTGTGTGTGTGTGTGTGTGTGTGTGTGTGTGTGTGTGTGCGGCGAATTGATTCCCGTAAGCAGTTTTGCCGTCGGACCCACCCATATTGTGGGCTGGTTCCACTTTGCTGTCGGGAGGGTCAAGTCGGTACCGGCTTCCAAGAACACCATATAGGACTGTGCATGGCCTCTCAAAACTTTGTCCATAGGGGTTTTCCTGGTGCGCCCAGCTCATTTCCGGTGTCCCGTTTTGCCGTCCGACCCACCCATTTTGCTGGGCTGGTTCCACTTTGCCGTCTGGAGGGTCCGGTCGGTACCGAGCTTCCGGGAACATCATATAGGACTGTACTGAGCCTATCAAAACATTGTCTATAGGGGTTTTCTGGTGCGCCCAGCTCATTTCCGGTGACCGTTTTGCCGTCCGACCCGCCCATTTTGCTGGACTGGCTCCACTTTTGTAAGTTTTAGGGAAAGGGGTAAATCGGGTAGAAGTCAAGTGGTCAAAAATAAAATTTTTCAAAAGTGGTCAAATTTGGTACCAAATGAAAGCCCGCATCGAACTGAGCAACTTTTGTCGCCAAATTGCGTACCTAAAGTGGCTGTAGAGGGCTGTGGTGGGGTGGGGTGGGGACTTAGGCGATTTTGGGTCAAGTTAAAATTTTCAAAAGTGTGACTAAAATTGTTGCAAATGAAAGCCCTAAGTGAGCTGAACAACTTTTGTCATAGAATTGCATGCTCAATGTGGCTGTAGGGTGCTGTGGTAGGGTGGGGGTGGGGACTTAGGTGACTTTGGGTAAATAATAAAATTTTCAAAAGTGGTCAAATTTGTACCAAAATGAAGCCCGCATCGAACTGAGCAACTTTTGTCATAGAAGTGCGTACCTAACATGGCTGTAAGAGGGCTGTGGTGGGGTGGGGTGGGGACTTGGCGATTTTGGGTCAAAAATAAAAATTTTCAAAAGTGGTCAAATTTGGTACCAAATGAAAGCCCGCATCGAACTGAGCAACTTTTGTCATAGAAGTACGTACCTAAAGTGGCTGTATAGGGCTGTGGTGGGGGTGGGGTGGGGACTTAGGTGACTTTGGGTCAAAAATAAAATTTTCCAAAAGTGGTCAAATTTGGTACCAAATGAAAGCCCGCATCGAACTGAGCAACTTTTGTCATAGAAGTGCGTACCTAAAGTGGCTGTAGAGGGCTGTGGTGGGGTGGGGTGGGGACTTAGGCGATTTTGGGTCAAAAATTAAAATTTTCAAAAGTGGTCAAATTTCGAGTCAAATGAAGGCCCGCATCGAACTGAACAACTTTCGCCATAGAACCACCCACCCAAACTTGCTGTGTTGGATTTATATACTTGCTTTCTCAACCGGAATTTAAACGACAGACATAGGCCCAACACACATATTATCCCCTTTTGTGCGGAGCATTTTTGTTACTTGTATATATAGCTTACTAAAAAAAGGTCCAGAGCTATGCTATCCCCAATCTGTGCTTATTATAGGGAATTTTTCTTGGAGGAGGGCTCGTTGGGGGGGCCCTCGTGGGACGAGTCATTCTTTAAGGGGGGCGACAATTTTTCAAAACAGGGTTTTTTCAAAACGGCCAGCGTGCATTTTAGTGGGCAAGCTTAGGATTGAGTGGGAAAATTTAGAGATCGGTGAGCAAAATTACACAATTTTGCTAAGCGATTTTTAATCTTAATTTTAACTTTGCTTTAATTAATAACGTGTTTTCTTCCATACCATCGAATTTCCTGTTGTTTTCTTTAGTTGTGCCTTAAGGTGGTGATTCCTTTTGGGCACATATTGTTATTTGGCGGCGTAAATCAAGATGAAATTTGACAAAATTTTCCGAAATAAGTTCTTTTAGCGTTCTAACACCCTCCGCGCAATCCCGATTCAAAAATTCGAGATTTCCGGTGAGAGTGGTTTTTCCCAATTTCTGAACGTTCGGCAGCAGCTATTCAGTTATGACTATATTCATTCGAAAGATCTCATTGAGCTTAACATTTTTGCTTTTTAAAGAAACTTTCTAGCTTTTCTGTACCGTGAGATATATCCGATTTTCTTGTTTTGGCGTCGAAAACTTGTCATTTTTGCAGAAATCAAATAATCCAACATTTATTGAACACGCAAGCCGTAAAATCAAACTAAGGGCGTCGATCTGAAGGTCTCATAGGGACAAATTATCCGACGCATGATCGTCTTCCAACTGCTATCCTGTAGGCTGCTATCATAAAAATGTATATAGTTTTCGCAAAAACACGACCAATTTTTTCCAAAGATTGTGGAGCATTCACCATGCAAGCTGGAGGGCTGCTACTTAACAGATGTGTTCTGCACAAATATACCCAGGGACGATTTTTTAGTTGCGACGATTGCTGCTTTCTAGCTAAAGTAATCGCTTGACAAATTTGGAAAAACTAGGCAAAATACAGGGTACGCACACATTGCAGGTTATTTCTCTATAACGAAGAGCGATTTTACAATAAAGAAAAAATCGTCCCCAGCTATTTGGTGGAGGTATCGAATGATATATATAACCGATGTCTCTCGAAAAAATTTACTTGATTCTGCAAAAAATCTGGAAAATTATACTTCTTCTAAAATGCGTTAAAAATATTTTAGAAAAGCAACATTAGTTTTATGGTATGCATTAAAAAGAGAAAACGTCAAGCTACATTTGATATAAAAATGGCTTCTTAACTCCAAATAATGAATGAGTAATAATGGTGCAAACTTTATGTGACCAAAGGGAATCACCACCTTAAGCAATCCTAGTTTTTATACAATATATACAGGGTTCTTATACGTATTAAAACATAATAAATCAATAGCAGGTCTGGGGGGCGCAGTCCCCCCAGACGATGAACGTATTTTTCAAATTTTGGTATTTTTGAACATCATTGTTTTGAGTCATAGTTTCGATTTTCTGCAGTTGCATTTTTTACGTAAATATATACTTATAAATATTTATAAGCTTGAATTGCGAAAGATTTTATATATACGAATTTTGCAACATTTCGAGGAGACATTTAGAAATAGTAGACAATAAGCGAAGTGAATTAAAATTAATCAAATTACAATTTAGTAGTGATACAGGAATCCCTGCGGGGGGTCTGGGGGGCGGCCCCCAGAAAAATTGATTTTTTGAAGAATTTTTGAAAATTGTTTTGAAAGATTTTTTGAAAATTAGCAATAAAACCGTAATAAAAATGTTCACTTCTTTTGCCTCCGTGGTCCAATTTTTCAGTGGGCAAACTGCTGGGCAAATTTAAATTTGAGTGGGCAAACTTTTGGCCGAGTGGGCAAATGCCCCCAATATTGCCCAAAAAAACCGTGTTTCAAAAGCATGCTAAAAATTGCACTATTTTATAGTAATCGTAAAAAAGTTCGTTTTAGTGCAAAAAAAGCGGATTTAGTGCTTAAATAAGCAAAGATTTACTAAAAATCTCAGGGCGAAGCCGGAAAATTTTTGAAAATTTGGCCTTGTGAGCGATTTTTTAGGGGAAAAATTGGTACCAAAAGGGGCACCCACTTTTTGCGGGGAACGATTTTTTTGGGGGGGACGATTTGGGGGGGGGGAAGAATTGATGGCCCCCCCACTGGAATACGCCAAACCAATCATGACGGAGCGGGCAACATCTGATTCTAAAATGCTGAAACTGCATTATACAGGCGCGTAGCCAGGGGGGGGGAATGGGGGGAATTCCCCCCCGAAATTGTGTTGCCCCCCAGGAATTTTTTCCTGCTATGTGTAAAACGCCCATTTTTCAAAAAATTTTCGCGCCTTCGGCGCGAAATAAATGTATTCTACCGTTATAATACGTGTTTCGCGCTTAAAAACGAGTACCAATTACTCTATTTGGTGTACTTTGACCACCTTCTGCATCATTTGGGTGCATGAACACGCTCTGCGCCTTAAAAATTATTGTAGTTTCAACGAATACTCAACGAAAAATTCCCCGAAGGTCACGAAATAGAAAATTTTCTCAGGTTCTGGGGGGCCCCGCCCCCCAGACCCCCCCGAAAAAATTTTGCATTCCCCCCCCAAATCTTTTTCTGGCTACGCTAGTGGCATTATATATACGTATATATATGTGTAAGTTTTCCAACGTGCATGTTAAAAGTCTAACGTGTCAAACCTCAATATCCTACCACACCTACATAATAAGTGAGGTAAAAGGTATATATACAGTATTGTATGTATATATATATACACTCTTGGAAGCATTATTCGTACCAAGCTGGCTTTGTTTACCGGGAGAGGGGGGAGGTCCCCCCCATTCCCACCGGCGACTTCCTTCATTCGAGGAGCCCCTCATGCATTCCGACCTCCCATCGTAACAAAAATGTTGTCAATTAGTCATTTCTAGGAATTTTGACAGTTCTTACAGAAAAAACGTTAATAATCTATACATAAAAATTTTAAAACATGAACCCATCTTTTGGGTAAGCCTCCCTGATTGAATTTCCTAAAAATATGTACGCTAGCCATACGGTACAAGAGAAGCTGCTGGGTCTGCCCTTTCCCGAGAGAGGGTGGCGGGAGGCCACCACCCAACTTGGTTCCACAAAGGTTTCAGGCCTTCCCCTCAACCCAGTCTAAGTAAATTGCAGGCCTCGGACATGACGCTTTTGGAAAAGTAGGAAAAAAGTAGGAATAATTTTTCAAAAAAGTAGGAAAAAGTAGGAACAAAAAGTAGGAATTTTAACAAAAAGTAGGAATTTTGAGGCTTCATAATCAATTTTGCAGGCAAGTTACGTATCTAATTGTCTTCAACAGAACGTCATTATGCAGATTTTGCGTAAGGCCCAATCAATTCTTCATTTGTCTTGAAGCCTTTAAAAACGATCATGTAAGTGTCTACAAGTTGAAGTCGTGATCCCCAGTTTCCGCGATAGAGATGATCTAATGGCCTGAAATTTTGAATACAAGTAGGCAAAGTCCATGTACCCCACCGGCCCACGATACAAAATTTGAGCTATCGAGCGAATTTTGGGCATGGCATTTATACCTTCCTCTACAAAATTAAAACCTTATATTTGAAGAGTTGTAGAAACATTTCGATAGCGTTTAGCAACTTGCTAATGAGAGTAGCCTCCATATCTTAACGGGACGTCAAATTCACGGGCCACTAACCGAAAGTTAGTTTTGTTTTAGCGAACCTGATTAAAGTCATCTATATACATAATTTTATACGATTTACGCAGCTTTTAACAAAAAATAGGAAAGAGTCGTGCTTCAGCACAAAGAACCGTATAGCTCAAAATAAAATTAATTTTTTGCGAACTTCACAAACTAGCGATATTTCGCTAAATTTAGAGAAGTTCGCGAAAACACTATTGAATTTTTTGGATTTTTGAAATCGAATTTGGACTCAAGACTAGCTGCCTTCACTAAGTTCGCAAAGTTTTGCGAAGTTCATAACAATTTTTGCGAAAATTATGCGAACTTCGTTAAAATCTTCGCCAACAACCGTATCGCAATAGAACCGTATCGCAAATCTAAACTTTAGTACTGGTCCTGGTGGCCGGGCAATAGTAGTCGCAAATAGGCCCAGCCCGGTCACCGTTGGCCAAAACTTGTGAAATGTGGTAAATTTGTGTTATATTTGGTAAACTTTATGTTCTTGTACGAACTTTATTAGAAATGCATTAATTTTTTGCAACATATACGTATTGCTTTTTTTGGCTGGCAATAAATCGCATCATCATCATCATCAACAAACTATAAACTGAAAACTACAAAAAACTTGTACTTCAACGATCAGGAACGTCAACTGCTTAGATTTTTGAAAATTAGCCATAAACGAGTATATATATACAATAAACTGTTTATCTGATGAAGCATTATCCGTACAGAAGTACTGAAAAATAAGGAAAAGACTTTTGAAGATAAATTTTTAAAATCAACAAACACGATCTAAGTTTCAGGCTTTTTCTACAGGGTTGGCCCCAGGAACAGGTTCCCTCAGAGTCGCCCTCCCTCATCCCAGAACCCAAGGGTGCTGAGAACACTAGGGTTTTGATGGTAAAACTTCAAAAATGTTTCCGGCTTCGCCAGATTTGTAGGTCTTATCTGAAGCTAAAATTTTTCGGTCCCACTGGTCCTGCAAATCTGAAAAAATCTAATTTAGCGAAACCGAAAAGTGTGCGGTGTTTGAACGCAGCCCGGTCGACAACACACCCACACCAAATTTCAGCTAAATGTGTCAAGTTATGCGGCATCTGGACCTGGGACGTTTAAACAAGATCCCACTTTTTTTGCTAAGCTAACATGTCCAAGCCAATAGCACTCTGACGTAAGATTTATGAAATCTGAATTTTACCACAGAAACTGGCAAAACCGACGAAATTTAGTAAATTAAATTGATGCTGCAAATTATTTCCAAATAACAATAAGTGAGCGATTTTTTGGACAATTTTCTGTCAAATCAGGCCGATTTCGTCTTTCACAGGAAAAAAGTAGGAAAAAGTAGGAATTTGTGACCTAAACTAGGAAAAAAGTAGGAACATACGAAAAAGTGGGGAAAAAGTAGGAAAAGTAGGAACTGTCCGAGCACTGAAATTGTTCAAAAACTGTTTCCTAAAAAATTTTGTTCCCCCTCTCAGAAATCGGTAACCTCCTCCTCTTCTGGCATGGAAAAGCGTATCGAGGTCTAAGCCGAGAGCCCATCGAGAGCTTGGCCGGTTTGCACCGGAACAGTTCGAACTCGGAAATATATATTTAAAGTAAAATCAAAAAATTTAAAATCAAACAAATTGTATATAACAGTTCAAATTTAATAGACGACATAACGAAAACCGATCAAACGTCCGTTCACTAACCTAAAGATCATGACCCGATACCAGATGATCAGGAGAAAGATGCGAGCCAGAAAAGGCTGTTCCAGCCATTCCTCGCTGAGCAGATGCTCTGTCGCATGATAGGTAATGGAGATTTGATAAGCAATCAGAAACAGAATCCCGGGAATAAATCGACCCATAGCGGCCAAAACAGAGGCTGGAGGTCCTCCACATTCCGGATTGGCATATTCCCCAGCCACCAGCCCCCTATAGCGGTTCATGGGGAACTGAGGGCCCACCAGAAAGCCCCCGAAAAAGTAGGAATAGCCCAGGGTTTCCACCAGGGAGGGCGGTTGCTGGATGGCCGTTTTGGCCTCAGTCGCAGTCATGCTGCCCTGACGTTTCCGCAGCCCATCATAAACGTCCAGGACCAGACCGATCAGTCGGAGGGTTAGGATACACTGGGGCACAGTCCAGGACAGATCGTACAGGCCGGTGGTCGTGTACCGATAGCCGGCCAACAGGTAGCCCATGAATAGGACATAGGCCAGCACGGCCGAGAGAACCGTACCGCCCAGGAATCGGCAGAGCAGGTAGGCGGCGAGGATATTCAGCAGGGAATGGTAGACCAGGAGGCCATAGTTGAACACCATCAGACTGAGACCGCAGACAATGAAGTAGAGATGCTGAACCAGGGGCGGCCGGCCGTGGACATACTTCCGATAGATGACGGCCAGAGGGTAGTTGATGAAAAGGGTTAGCACTAGACAGAGGGCATCCTCGGTCGTATAGAGACGGTCGGCTAGGTAGGCAATCAGCTCCATTCAGATTGGGCAGCACTAAGTATATATCGTATGGTAACAGAAATGCTGTTCAGAAAATAGGAAAAAAGGAAATTTATGTATAGTTCCCTTTGGGTGGGCGTGGGGGGGTCACTCCCCCCAAAATTTTTGACCAATTTTATCCCCTCCCAGAATTCTTGACATACCCTCCCCCAACGAACCCCCCAGCGATTTTTTACCTAAAAAGTTAGCTAAATTTGGCCACAACATGATCATCTTTGAAAATTTTTTCTAAAATCTTGACTTAAAATCACTTTAAAATAAAACGGTGCAAAAACGCCTAAAACGCTAAAAACAGCCTTATTTTGAAGAAAAAAGGGCTAAATTACCGAAAATTTCGCATTTTTTGGCCATTTTTTGAAATTTCTGCGGGGGGGGGGTTGGTGGGGGGTATATACTCCCATCACATTTCTTGAGTCGACCACCAACCTTCCAAGATTTACCCCCAGACCCAAAGTTCCAGGAAAAATATGATTTTAGCAAACAAAAACATTAAGAAATTTAAAAATTTGACACTGGTTTTAAACTGGAAAACTTGATTGAAGACATGTTTAGACCTCTCTGAAAAATTTAGCAACATTTACCATAAATATATATATATATATATATATATATATATATATATATATATATATATATAAATCTAATTTTTGCCAAGCTTTCCCGTCTTCACCTTCAGTCTATCGCGACAACCGAAGCATTCTGACTTTTTCTTAGCCCAAAATTTCTGGAGGGAGAACACCGATTTCGGGGGGGGGGGGGCGGATTTTTCAAAACATGTTTAAAAATCGTTATTTTTTGCTGCTGAGCTAAAAACTAAATAATTTTCAACTTAGATATTTAAGCTTAAAATGGCTACAAACAATGAAAGGACCTAGGGAATTTTCAAAACTTATGTAACCACCCTAAGAACCGTTATATATATATATATATATATTTCTCTTGACTTTTGAAGTGTGGGGGGCCGGCAGGCCTTAATCCTGGAGGGGCGGCCCAAGATGGGGGGATATATATGGGGGGTGTTTGGGGTTTAGCTAAAGTTTTTCTAGCTTTCTAACCATACATTAACCTGGGTTTATTTTAGGCAAAAATAAGTGGGGGGAGAGTGGGGGGGACGCCCCCCCCCCCCCACTCGTGGGGGGGGGGGCGAAAACTTGGGGGGAATAAAATGAGCCAAAAATGCTAAAAATGCTGTATAAATAGCCTGTTTTCCACATACACTGCTATAACTATGCTTAAAAGTGCTCAAAAATCAAGTTTTAGCTCCAAAAAAGGCGATTTTGCGTCAAAAAGTTCCGGCGAAGCCGGAAAATTTTTTCAAATTTTTACCAAAAAACCTTAAAATTTGGAATTTTCTGGGACCCCCCCCCCCCCAGACCCCCCCCGCGTTAACCTACCATAGCTTAGGCCATGGCCTAAATTTATGAGTTGATGGCCTAAAGAATTTTGGCCGTTGAGGCCATTTGGCCTGAATTTTTCGACGAAAACCCAGTTCAATTTTATTGATTTTTAAGGATATATATAACAACAGTAATTTTCTAAAAAAATTTTCGCGCCTTCGGGGGGAATATATATATACATTTTTACGTGTATTTCTGGGCTGCGCCAGCCGCCAGCTAGTTACATTGTCTATTTGCACTTATAAATGCGCATTCAAGTTATAATTTAATTTACTGCTATAAAGATTTCATAGAAGAAATGCTATATATATTTTAGTAGTTTAACTTTTATTTCCATTAGTTTAATTTTCTTCTTTCATTGGTTGTCTATATATATGTAATCGTATGCTCCTACATGTTTTAATTTTCATTAAAAATTCATTATTGATACTGTCGTGCACTATTATGTCTATGCTAACAGGTTCTGTTTCCGGCATTTTAAGGTAAAAACGTATATATATACTGGGTTTATTTACTGGGGGGGGGGGCGGGGGGGGGGCGCCCCCCAACTCGTTCCCCCCCCACTTTTTTGGGCTTCCCCCCCCCCCAATCAATTTTTCCAGACCCCTCCCCCTAAATTTTTCAAACCCCTACCTAAATTTTTGAAAATTTTTAGCTACAAGTGGAAATTTTTTCAATAAATTCCAAAAATTGGCAAAAATTGCTAAATTTAATTAAGCTAAAACTCGTTAAAAATAGCTGTAAATTGAGAAAATTTTTCATTTTTTAACGAAAAACCGACTTTTCCACGAAATTTTTCGCAAACCCCCCCCCCCGAAAATTTTCTTACCCTCCCCCAAATCGACTTTTCGCGACCCCCCTCCCCCCTTTTTTCGCCAAACCCCCTCCCTACTTTTTTCTGAACCCCCACCCCCACTTTTTTCGCCAGACACACCTATGCCCTAGGTTCTAGCAGGGGGGGGGGTCGGCGAAAAATTTCGAAAAAGTCGGTTTTTCGTTAAAACATTGAAAAATTTTCTCAATTTTTAACGATTTGTAGCTTAATTAAGCGAATTCTAACAATTTTTCGCTAATTTTTGGAATTTTTTGTAAAAATTTCGAATTTTTAGCTAAAAATTTTCAAAATTTTAGGTAGGGGTTTGAAAATTTTTAGGGGGGGACGGGGAGGGGTCTGAAAAAATTGATTTGGGGGGAGGGGTAGGAAAAAATTTTTGGAGTCCCCCCCCCCCCCAAACATTCCTCTGCTTTAGGTTTGGGAAAAACGATATTTACGCTTTAGACTCAGTGAAAAATAAACAGTGGCCAAGGATCCCCCCTCCCCGGTGAAACTATGGGGGTCGGAGACACCTATCCATTCTTAATTCAAAAGTAAGCTTTTCCCTGTCAATGCAATGTCCCCCGGACACGGAATCCATTTTACCCCTCACCCCCAACATTTTTCAACATATATTTAAACAACAACATTTATATATAATGTGCATAATATGTGGTGTCCAATGCCAGGCTTTTTCCTACAGAGGGGTGGGGAGTGTCCCCCTCAGGGGCGCACCCTGGGTTTTGAAAGGTGGCTCGGGCCAAAAAATTTTTGCTTGCGCCAACTCGCTTACGGTGCGGGGGTGTGGTGGTGGCAAAAATTTTCAACGGTTCCGTGGTGCTGCAGCACAAGTGATGAAATTTGGGAATTATCAGTAAGTCCACACGGCCTTGGGGGGCGGAGCCCCCCAGAAGTTAACAAATTTTTGAAATTGTGAAAACAATCCGTAATGGAAACCTTTAAACAGATTTGAATAAAAGTTGAAGTTGAATAAGTTTTTTAAAAGATTTGAATAAAAAGCTCCAGAGGCGCAACTTTTTCAACAACTTGAGCTAGAAAAGCGCGGCCGGCTCGAAAATTTTTAGAAATCGAGATAGAATGGCGCCGTAGTCTCGAAAAATTAAAAATCTTTAGGTACGAAAGCGCCGCAGAAGCGAAAATTTTTAAAAGGTGACATAAAATAGCGCCGCAGGCGACGAAAATTTTAAAAATCGAGATATAAAAGTGCCGCAGGCGACGAAACTTTTAAAAAGTGAGATAGAAAAGTGCCGCAGCCGCGAAAATTTTTCGGATTTTTTTAGTTTTATGCACTGGAAATAGCTCAGTTTACGACTTCTCCCCCAAAAATTCCCCGGGGAGGGGGGGTCGGACAAAAAGGGGAGGGTGGGGTCGGCACCAGGGTTTTTTGGTCGCCGAACTTTAGGCCAAATGGCCTCAACGATTGAAATTTTTTAGGCCATCACCCAAAAAAATTCAGGCCATCCGAATTTTGTTAATTTTTAGGTTGCGCGTTATTGTACGCATTGTTAAAATTACAGTTATCGTGTATTCATGCGTAATATATTGAAAAATCGCTGTTTAACAACAAAAATCGTCATCATCACTGTCCACATCAGAAAAACTATATATATATATATATATATATATATATATATATATATATATATCTGGGTTTACATTTTAGGCGAAAAAAGTGGGGGGGGGGGGGAGAGAGGGGGGGGAGGTCGAAAAGTGGGCGGGAAATAAAATGGGCAAAAAATGCCAAAAATACCGTATAAAAAGCTTGTTTTCTACATATACTGCTATAACTAAGCTTAAAAGTGCTCAAAAATTGTGTTTTAGCACCAAAA
>JASAND010018321.1:0-5000 GCA_030248195.1 Trissonchulus latispiculum
AAAAGATCATTTTGAAGCACATTTCCGTCCCATAGACGTATTGACAATAGAGAAAATTTTTGCATCATCTGCAAAACAGTTCCAATTTCCGACAAATCTGCAAACATACATAAATCGAAAACAGTATAGGCTCCAAAAAGTACAATCTTGTGGTATTCGCTTGAGGCAGGCATCCAATTTGATTTGATGAACCCAACCTTGCACTTTTTGAGTCTCCTCGTAAGAAAAGTGTTTGCCAGCATCTTTTTCCCCGATCCCAAGTGTTCTAGTTTTCGCAAAAAGCTTTCGAATGACAGTCAAACAGTATTCAAAATTTTGCATCAAATCAATGTATACAATGTCAACAGAACTTTCGTATCATCCAACATTGAGTACATTCAAGGTTCAAGGGTAGACATTTTACAAACAAAATAAAGAAATTTACTGATAATGTTGCTTAGACAGTGGTCTTGCTGGGTCCAAATTTACTGTTTCATTTGAGCACCAGCCTATTTAAGTGGTGATTCTATTTTGAGACATCAAGCTTGAACCGTCATTGTTCATTTAATTCTAGGTAAAGTAGTGTTGTTTATATCAAAATGGAGCTTAACATTTCGTTTTCTAATAAATACAATAAACCAAACTTTCAGCTCGTTGAAGACATTTCAATGTATTTGAAGTAATTTGTTTTCCAGATGTTTGCAGATACCAAGTAAATTTTGTGACACCACAACATTCGCGATTCCACCATCAAATAAGCTGTAGGGGAATCTTTAATTATTATGAATGTTTCTCGTTATAATAATTCAATTAAAATGTAGCGTATTAACCTGGATTTTGTCTAGTTTTCCCAACTTTATATATGACTTTAAGTTTCCAAAGCAGCAATCGGAGCACAGTAAACCCTGTATTTTTGTGTAAAAAATACGGGTCTAGGTAGTAGTAACCCTCTATCTTTACATAGTAGCCGCCAAACATATCGTTGGAAAAAATCCGGTCATGTTTTGGCAAAAAACTACATTTTTTTCGATAAGTAGCGAGTCGGATTGCATTTAGAGGATCATAATGCCAAGAATAATTAATTTCCGACGAGACCTTTTAAATTGATCAATTTTAAGTTTGGCTCAAATATAACTCGTAGCTCAAGAAACGGATTATTTGATTTCTGCAAAAATGACAAGTTTTCAACGCCAAAATGTAAAGAAAATCAGCTAAGGTCTCACTATAGAGAAAGTTTCAGAAAAAAGCTTCAAAAGCAAAATGCTGAGCTCAACAAGATAATTATAATGACGTATTATGAAAGTTACTGTCGAATTGTCAAAAATCGGTAAAAACGGCTCTGAACGGATACGTCCGCGTTTTGAAGTATGGAATCCACGCGGAGAGTGTTAGAATGTTAAAGAATCCCTAATTTGGAAGATATCAAATTTCAAATCTTGATTTTAACTGTCAATCAATTATGTGTCCAAAAGGAATCACCACCTTAAAGCTCAATTATGTTAGCGGAACAAATCGATTAATTATCATAAAACGTTTGGTCATTTTTTTAATCGCGTTTACCCCACAACGAATTGTCGTTTGTTCACGGCTTGATATTGAGAAATTTGCAAAAAATTAGACGTTAGAGCTAACTTTCAGTTCTGGGCCGCGCCAAATTAATTTTTCTTAGAAATTTCTTGATTTCATTAAAAAGCTTTCGTTTGATCACACATAGCATTTATTTGGTGACGCTCATTTCTTTGAGAATCATTAGAAATTTATTTTTAACCCCCCCCCCCCCCCCAACTTTCTTTGTTTTAGGGTGACACATATATGTTTCCCCAATCCAATGGGCGGGAGGGTATAGCTTCTTTCTTTCTTGTATGGAGGGAGAGGAGTGGTAGCATAGCTGTACTTGGGGGGGGGGGGGGGGTGGGGGGCATAGTTTCCTTTGGGGGGGGTTGTGTATCCCCCCCCAAAATTTCCGACCCAATTTACCCCCCCCCCCAGATGGAAAAATACCCTCCCCCAACTTTTTGGCTACCCCCCCGAAATCCCCCCCCCCCCAACGATTTTTGGACCCAAAACGTTAGCTAAATTTGGTCGAAAAATGATCATTTTTTAAAAAATTTTTCTAAAATTGATCTAAAATCGCTTAAAAACGGTGCAAAAACGCCTAAAACGTTAAGAACAAGCCATATTTTGATGAAAAAAGGGATAAATTACAGAAAATTTTGCATTTTTTGGCCAGTTTTTCGAAGAAATTTCTGAGGTCCGAATTCTGGGGGGGGGGGGGGTTCGTGGGGGGGGTACTCCCCATCACATTTTGGGTCGACCACCAGATTTCCGAAGTTTACCCCCCCCCCCCAGACCACAAAGTTCCAGGGGAAACTATGTGGGTCGACCACCAAATTTCGAAGTTTGCTCTCTCCCAACCAAATTGTGAAATTGCAAGGGGGGAACCCCTCCCCCCCAAATGAAAAGTGCCGACCCCACCCTCGCGAAATTTTGGAGGCAGACCCCACCCCAAATGGCCAAATCCCAGACCCCACCCACCCAAATTTGCCAGACCCCACCCTCAAAATTCTGAAAATTTTGCCTCAAAATTAGTAAAAATTCGAAATTTTTTTGGAAAAATTCGAAATTTTTGCAAAAAATCCAAGTTTTTCGAATAAATGAGCAAAAAATGAAGAAATATTTTTGATTTTTAGTTGAAATAACGCTCTTTTAGCAAATTTGCCGAATTTTTTTCTAAATTTTTGACCAAAAATTTTTTACCCCCCCCCCCCCCAAATTCGATTTTTCCGACCCCACCCCACCTCAAACGGCTGACCCCACCCACCCTATTTTCGGCTACCCCTCCCCCAACGATTTCTCAAGGTACACCTATGAGTGGTAGGCATATGTAGGTGTACCTGGGTGGGGCTAGGTAGCTATATATTCGGGGGGCCGACACGTGGAGGCAGACCCCATCGCCGCCAGACCCGGCAAATTTTAAAGAAAAATTTCAGACCAAAATTAGAAAAATTCAAAATTTTCAAAAAAATTGACCAATTGTTATAAAATATTATAAAATAGGTTTTGTAAAGAGTTGAGAAAAAAGTAGGCCCCCCAAGGGGGGGGGTGTAGTCGATTGGCCAAAAATTGGGCATTCTTAGCTAATTTTGCAAATTTTTCAAAAAAAGTCAAAAAAATTTTTGGCCTAACGTGTTTATTATCGCGAGAAATACACGTTTATAACGGTTTTATGGTCTTCTAGACTCAATACTGACTCCTATTCTGGACTCAGAAACATGTTGGCAATCAAGTTTTCGAGTTTAAAACTCTGCTCCACGTGCCAAAATTATTTGGGTCGATTTCATGTTTTTCGGGCATTAAAGCAATGGCTGAAAATGCGATTTTTCACATAAAAATAGAAAAAAAATTTTTGGGGGAGGTTTGGGGGGGGGGGGGGGGGGGGGTCGGGGGGGGTTTGGGGGGGGTCTAAAAAGGGGGTCCCCCAAAAATCGGGGGAGGGGGGCCCCCCCCCCCAACCCAAATCCCTGCTTCACCTATGCCTTTTACTCCCCTCCCCCAAATTCGATTTGTATGAACCCCGCCCCACCCAAAACTGGCTGACCCCTTAGGTGTGGGCATAGTTTCCTTTGGGGGGGGGGGGGTTTGGGGGGATAGGTGTACCAGGCTACAGCTTTACCTCTGTGAGACTCCCAAGTACAGCTATGCTACCACTCCTCTCCCTCCATACAAGAAAGAAAGAAGCTATGCCCTCCCCCGCCCATTGGATTGGGGGGAAACATATATGTGTCACCCTAAAACAAAAGTTGGAAATTTAAAAATAAATTTCTAATGATTCTCAAAGAAATGAGCGTCACCAAATAAATGCTATGTGTGATCAAACGAGTGCTTTTTTTTTAATGAAATCAGAATTTCTAAGAAAAATCAATTTGGAACGATGTCTAGAACGAAGTTAGCTCTAACGTCTAGTTTTTTGAAAATTTCGCAATGTAAAGACGGTGAACAAACGACCAATTCATTGTGGAATAGAAACGCGATTAAAGGTGACCAAACGTTTTATGATAATTAATCGTTTGTTCACGATCTTGGCGCGGCCACGAACTTGAGCTTAAGGTGGTGATTCCTTTTGGACACATATTATTGATTGACGGTTAAAATCAAGATGAAATTTGATGAATCTTTCCAAATTAAGTTCTTTTAGCATTCTAACACTCTCCGCGTAGTTCCGCTTCAAAACTTGGACGTATCCGTTCAGGGCCGTTTTTGCCGATTTTTGACAATTCGACAGTAGCTGCATAGCTATCATTATATTATCTTGTTGAGCTCTACATTTTTGCTTTTTGAAGCACCTTTCTAGCTTTTCTCTATAGTGAGATATAGCTGATTTTCTTTCTTTTGGCGTTGTAGGAAACTTGTCATTTTTGCAGAAATCAAAATAATCCGTTTTTTGAGCTACGCGTGCCGTACAATTAAACAAAGGGTGTCAATTTAAAGGTCTCGCCGGGGGCCAGTATTCTTGGCATTAGTGATCCTCTGAAAATGCAATCCCGTGTGCTGCTATCAGAAAAATGTAGTTTTTGCTAAAACATTACCAGATTTTTTCCAGCGAGTGTGCAGCATTTACCATGTAAGATAGAGGTTTGCCACTTACTAGACGTGTTTTGCACAAAAATACCAGGACCACCCTTGAGTTGCTCCGATTGCTGCTTTGGAGCTAAAGTTGTTGCATGCTAGGATTGGGTGTAGTAGACAAAATCCAGGTTGTGCATACATTTTAGTTAATTACTTTATAACGAAGAGCGATTTCATATTAATTAAAAAAGATTCCCATACAGCTATTTGATAGTGAATCGAATGATGTGGACGACGCCTCACAAAAATTTACTTTAGTCTGCAAACATCTGGAAAATTAAATTACTTCAAAAATGCAGTGAAATAATTTCAACGAGCTGAAGTTTGGTTTATTGTATTTATTAGAAAGAGCAAATGTTAAGCTCCATTTTGATATAAAAATGGCTTCTTAACAC